>PVIH01016932.1:32290-43884 GCA_004025045.1 Sigmodon hispidus
AACACAAGTGTGTTGTTGTCTTCTATCTTCTTCATGGCTGACTCAGTGGTCAGGGGGAACTTGATGATGGCATAGTGGTCAAGCTTGTTTCTCCTGGGAGCGCTCTTTCGAGGGTATTTGGGCTGCCTCCTGAGCCTAAGGGTCTTGGGCCGCCGGAAGGTGGGTGACGTGCGGATCTTCTTTTTCTTGTGGCTGTGGATGCCTTTCAGCACTGCTTTCTTGGCTTTCAAGGCCTTCGCTTTGGCTTCGGCTTTGGGAGGGACAGGAGCTTCCTTCTTCATTTTCGGCGCCATCTTGGTGAAAAGCTCTAAAGGACATTTTCAATGACCTAAGGTTCAACAATCTCCACTTTACCCTAACAAAGTTCTCCCAAATCAGAAGAGTCCCTTCCCATTACCAGAGGATGTGCTTAGAGTGTGATGGTCTTAACAGAAATGGGTTTGGCTCCCGTGACCAGCCCTTAGCAAGTCTCACCTGGGTGTCAACCACCACCATCGTGGGTGCATACCTTATGCACACCTGTCTCCAATGACTGTCATTTACTCAACTAAAATTGGGTGAGTTCCTGCTGTTAGCCAGGCAACAAACCAAAGGCTGGAAACATACGAATGACTCAAGCATGAGCTCAGTCTAGAAGTCACTTCCTGTTGGAAATAACAGAAACATAAATATCAGGGTTACTACAAAGAACTGTAAAACGCTATAACTTAGACATCGCCCTTTCCTTTATAGGACTTCATTCATAAGGTCTGGAAATTTAAGCAACTGAAGAGTTAGAATAGAAAGATGTAGTAAAGTGAGTTGCATTATTGAAGTTAGATTCTGCTCACCAGACTTTGAGTCTCAATAGGGACCCTATTGCACTATGGGAAACCCGGGGTGGGGGCGGGTAGGGGGCATACTAAGCAGCAGTTTTTGAGCATAGGTGGCCCAGCACCTCTTCACTTCTACTGATGGGTCAGGCACTCACAGGGCTTGCCCACAAGCTCAGTTGCTATGGGCTGGAAACTGGTTAGTCAGCATCTATGCATGGGACTGGCAGCCTTCCAGTCTCCAAAGTTGTTACATTTAGTCATCATCAATGCTACCAAGGAGCCCTGGTAATGTATTTTAAATCATTTCTACAGGGGCTGGAGAGATGGCTCAGAGATTAAATCATTTCTACAAGTTAATAAAATGACTTGAATGTTTATATTAAAGTGCAGAGGATGGACAGACGGATGGATGGATAGATAGATAGATAGATGCCATAGTGGTCAAGGTGAAGGGGCTTTATTTGTATTAACATTTTGAAATACAGTCCCAGATTACAATTCCCTTAAACTAAATCTAAAACTGACTCGTTGTTTCTGTACAGGGGTCAGCCAGTACTTGAAGTAAGTGGAAAGTATTAGTGTCTGAATTAGACAGAGGCAGAATGAAGCCCCTGCCTAGAGCAGCTCCTTCGGATCCCCCTTTCCTAGCTGAGGACATCTTAGTCCATTTCCCATACACAATTTTTAGGAGTGGGGAAGGCAGAGTCAAAGATGATCCAGAACTTGACAGCATGAGCAGTGAAGCCAAATGCATCATGCCTTACTGTACTAGATCCTGAAGGAATTACCAGCCAATAACATGAGTCAGATGCACAGGTTAGAACTTACGGAAAGCCTTCAGTGACCCCCACTATGTTTTATTTCCACCTGAGAGGATTCTCAGAGAAGATAAGGAGTCCTTGTTGAAGCCTTCCCTCTGGGTGGGTTGAGCCCGGGCAGCTGCCTCCAGAGACCACATCTCTGTCATCAGCTCCTGAAGTTTGCCTCTCTGTCATCATCGTGTACTCTCTCCAATGCCTTCTGGGATAGCATCGGGGGTCCCCCATTTTCCAAGAGCAGGAAGTAAGGGGAAGAGATGCAGGAGAGAGTTTAAAAGTGAAGACTTCAGAATCATAAAGACTCTTCCACTTAGCAGCGTCTGCTCACTGTCAGTCACCAGAAGTGACCTTGAAACCTCAGACATGAAAACTTAGGTGTGCACTTCACACTTGACAAAGGACTAAGAGGCATGTGAAAGCATTCACCACTTGCCCACATATTAGCCACTCGTTAGGTGTTATTTATTACAATCACATAAACTCCTCAGAACACAGCACTCCGTGCTATAAAATTGAGCAATCTTTTCTTAGCTCATAAGCACATGCCATGTGCCAAGAGCACAGTGCCCACACATGTCCAATGGTTGTACCGCACTTGTCAAACACGTTCCCATTTAAGCTTCTAGCCTGGAGGCGCTTCCATCTTTGAGAAACGTCTATATACCAGCCATTCAAGATATGCAGACTTTACCCCCAATAATAAAGACTCAAATTTGAACATCTTTTGTCTCTACAAACCCAGGCCTACCAAGTGGATGAGAGGTCCGCTGAGCAAGCTCGATGGGAGGAGGCCTCTAAGGAAACCATCAAGAAAACCACTAAGCCTTGTCCCCGTTGCAATGTGCCAGTTGAAAAAAATGGTAAGAGCTGAGAGAAGAGCCTGTGCTCTCCTGAATGGTGGCCTCTGGTGGAGATCGCACAGGCTAGGTGAAGAACTAGGTCAGTTCTGAACATGAAATTTCTCAACCTCCTAAGCTACAACTACCCTAGTTTCTTTCTGGAAATGTGGGATGCTCTTGCATACTAATAGATGTTGTGAGGTGGAAACAATAACAGCATCCTAGGCGGTTTCCACGGGATGAAATTCCATCCTTGGTCTGGAAGCCAAGGTGGCAAATGAAACTTTCTGGTGACGTGGTGGCCAGCAGTGGGTGACACTGAGTGCATCAGGGCTCTTTCCAATGAAGCGAAGAGAGAAGGCACACAAGATATGCTAGTGGCCCTTCTTATGTGACCTTAATGACCTTACACACTTGACATATGATGAGACATACAACAACAAATGAAGAGACAAAAAGAAAATTAATTAAAACAGGCTACTTTGCCTGAGTTAAGTTCCAGGTTTTTGGAAACCAGCTTGCAAAGCAAGCAGAAAGGCCATAGTAGGGACCTCTATGGGGACTGATTAACCTGATGGCAATCTGATTTACAACAGAATGGCCCAAGAATATCAGAAGAGGCCATCTCATTTACAACCAAATGGCCCACCCAAGAATCTTACCACTCCAGAGTAGACCACTTAGTGGTAACTAATTAGTAACAAAATAGCCCCAATGAGTGTCACCATCCCAGGGGCAGCTGATAAAAGGTTTGACAAACAAATCAGGGAAGATAAGAATAAATTCCTAAAAAGCCCTTGTTCCCCAACATAGTTCACCCCTAGCAAATTTTGCCTATAGATACTCATGTAATATGACTAACTTAATCTGTCCTCCTGCCCTGGTGCTGAGTAAGGGGAGTTCCCTGCCTGGCTGGAGTCGCCCTGTGAAATAAACCTTGCTCTTGCACCCAGGTCTCTCTCGTTCCCTGGTGGTCTCTTTGTGGAGTCTGTGCTTTACACAAAGTCTAGTCTCCCCACAGAGCATCCTCCACAGGCCCTCAGAGTCCAGGCTGAGGGACAAGAGGCAATACCATTTCACTTCCATTTGTCAAGTGATGCCAGCCATATCTCCCCTCATGGGTAATAATAACAAAAAATTTCATTTGTGTGGTTCCTCACTAAATGCTTATCCCATGTCCTCTGTAAGGATAAAGCATTTACTCCTCACAGGCTACTTGAGAAGGTAGAGTTAGGGCCAATATTCCTAGTGTACATCATTATGTTAAAGCATTTCAGAATTTCTTTGGTAAAGAAGCGTGGGTAGATTTATTTAATCAACCTTTTCTCGAAAACGTTTGGGCGTGATACCCTCACCCTGCCCTTCCCACATACCTGGCACTCCTGTTTATAATGCCCCCTGAAGGCTGGAACTCACTTCCGTTCTCTGGCCGGCCCCGCTGCAAGGGAAGCAATGTCCTATGTGGCTCTAGTGCTTGGCTCCTCCATTCAAATGTCAGCATTACTGGACTTTGGAAAGAGTCTTTTTCATCTGCCTCCCAGCAAATCTCCTGTGACCTTTAAGAATCCAAAACAGTGGGCTGGAGAGATGGCTCAGCGGTTAAGAGCACCGTCTGCTCTTCCAGAGGACCCGGGTTTGATCCCCAGCACCCACATGGCAGCTAACAACTGTCTGTAGTTCCAGTTCCAGGCAAACACCAAGGCAAATAAATAAATAAATAAATAAATAAATAAAAAAAAAAAAAAAAAAAAGAATCCAAAACAGCTATCTGAACATATCTCTGAACGAAATGAGATGAGGGCAGAACAAGTTTTCCTAGAACATTCCATTTTGCAATCAACAGACAAAAACATGCATGCATTCATGTTTGAATGGTTCCTCTTCACCGGTCTTCTAAAGCTCCAATGTTGTCTCAAGGGAAGGATTGTTCCCTTCTTGCAGTCACGTTCACTGCCTCATCAATGCTGGAGCCACCCAGCTGTGGGAAACCCGAGGGCACTGAGACAGAAAGACAAGCCCCTCCCATCTCCTGCATTCCTGGGCCAGAGGTCTTGGCTCTCAAAGAGAGTACAGATCAATTCAACTCTACCATAACCTGTCTCTGCTGACCTTAAAGAATAGCTTGGATTCCCCCTTGGGCATGTAGAGAATTGCCAAGTATGCGTTTATTTTATGTGTATTGGTGTTTTGCCTGCATGTATAACTGTGTAAGGGTATCAGATCTTGGAATTACAGACAGTTGTTAAGCTGCCACGTGGATGCTGGGAATAGAATTCAGGTCCTCCAGAAGAACAGTCAGTGCTCTTAACCTCTGAGCCATCTCTCTGGCCTCCAAGTATGCTTTTAAAACTATACACTCCTGAATCTCTACCCAGACCCCAGTACTTATACTTGTAAGCTCATACCAGTCTCCCAAGAGTCTCTGGAGCTATGGTCACAAGGCCTGTTTGGCAAGCATCCTTCAGGGCACACAGCTACATGTAGCATTTCTCCTTCCCTGGTCCACAGCAAGAATATGCCATGCAGAGGACATTTGAAGGGAGGAAACAGGCACCAACATCATTTAGGGCATTCATTGCCTTGCCTGCTGCAAGGACATAAAAACCAAAGCCAAGTTTCACACCCTGAGAGCCACTGCAGAGGCAAAATATAGCTTTTCTCCCGAAAGGGGGGAAAAAAGTTTATTCTGAGTCAAACTTGAGTGATCTTGATGTGGGAACACAAATTCAAGTTGCCCCAAATTACATGTTCCCCTGTAGAAGAACAAATCAGAAATCTATGCATTTACCAAACAGATTGACAGGACATCCTATGGGTCGGATACAGCAGAGCGGGAAGGATTCCCCTAGAGATGTCAGGTGATGGCAGGTGACAGCCTTAGCTGGAGGCCTGGGAGAAGCCAGTATCGTGCTAAGTTCACCAGTATGTTCCGTTCTGAAAGTTTTGCCTGACAGGCACAAAGCCATTAGGTCAGGTACAGAAACCAATGACTTGTGACTATTACGGTGTTGAAGATGATCCAAGGCCACTTGGCTCTCAATCTGTAGCATTCCATCTCTCCACATTCACAAAGTAAAGTCGATAATTCTGCAGGACCAGTACCACAGAGGTGGCCTTTTCAGGGAAGATCAGGCTGTACTCCTGAGGATAACATTCTGGTGTCCCTGAAGGCTCCACCTCGCTCACCCTGAGAGGCAGTTTCTCTCTCTCCTGCTGGCACACTCTAGACTTACCTTGTGTCATAATCCCCTTCCCCTTTATTGTTGTCATGTGTCGCTTTGACTTTGGGGAGGTTCCTGGGAACAGGGCCCCTTCCATTCTGCTCCCCATATCTGATTGGCTCCAGAGGGCATCCTGTGTGGTCTGATGGCACCTGTAGAAGCTGGGCTTTGGTCTGCCTGTGTTCCAATCCTCATTCAGCCATCCACTGTCACCTCCATTTCAGGCGTTGGGGTGTCTGCTAACCTATCATATATCCTACCCTCTGGGACACAGGGGTCACCTGCTTGCCTTGCTAGAGTGAAGGCTCAATGAGATGATGTTTGCACAAGGCACAATAGTGTGACTTCTCACTTAATGTTGCTCAGCATCTTTTTTTTTTTTTTTTTTTTTTTTTTTTGAGGTTTCTCGAGACAGGGTTTCTCTGTTGCCATAGTGGCTGTCCTGGTACTCACTATGTAGACCAGACTGGCCTTAAAATCACAGAAATCCACCTCTTTCTGCAGATGGGATTGCAGGCCTGCACCAACACAAGGAATCTTTGATGAGTGGGTCCCATGTTATGTAACCAGTCAGCATTTATGTAGCAGAGAAGAAAATATATAGGAAGTGGGATGGGGGTGCTGGGCATAACCTGGGATAAGACACTAGTCAGTGGACACTGTGGCCTTCCCTTCCCCCCTGGTGACCAGCCCTTCTCTGAGGGCTGTGTACTCTAGGATCATGTTGCCTGTTTTTCCAGGCACTCACTGCATTTGGGTTGGCAGGTGCCAAGAGCTGGCTGACTACAGACTGAAAGATGATAAACCTATATCAAGCACTTGAGCCTTAAAACAAAACAAAACAAAAATACCTTTATCAACAGCAACAACACTTCCAGGGTGGCAGGGGCAGTCTTAGCTCAACCCAAATCCCTAACTCTGAGTCCCTAACTCCCAGGAAAAGAACTCTCCTGGTGAACCTCCCTGTTTTTTTGCATGTTGGGGTGGCCCTGGAAGGGCAATGGTTAGCATGCATCTGCAAAGAGCATGGCGGGGGCAGGTAAGAGACCCCATTCTAGTTCTGTCCATCACTACAAAACTGTGATCAAATGATGAGGAGAAAGAAAAAAAAAGATACAAATGACCTTGTCAGAAGAAGGTATTAAGTAGCAGCTGATGGACAGGGCCCAGCAGTCGGCTACACAGACTTGAAAAGCACAAGCTAAATAGAACAAGACTGTTTCTCCAGTATCCCAGAGTAATGCAGATTTGACCCAGGCAAGGAAGAAGCAGAGAACCACATGTGTACAAACAGTGGGGTATGATCACCACCCCTGGCCTGTGCCAAAAGCCCCTTGCTTACCAGCTTTCTTAGGTACTGCATGCTAGGACACAGAGTGCAGGGCCAACATGGGAGCTAGGGGGGCTTGAGCTTGATTCCAGGGAACCATTCAGAGGAAATTACCTGATCAAATGCTTTGAGACACAAGCCACACCACAGGTGTGGAGGCAGAGCTGAAGAGCCACTTGATATAGATGGTTTCCAGCAGGGTCATTTCTTAGAAGCGCTGTCATGGGCTATAAATGGGGTTCACTCACTCATGGCCTATTAAGTGTTAGCCTCTGACCTGAAACACTGCAAAGAACCTAAATGCCCCCATGCTCACACTGTGGCATCACTAGACCAGATACAGGCCCGAGGGCTAACTGCATTGTCTAGTCTCCACCTCAGCTCATGGCTGGTCCCACATTCAGCAAAGCAATACTTCCTGCAAAAGAATGGAGCAATTTCTGTTTTCTTTTTGTGTGTATGTACATATATGTGTGCGTGCAGGTTCATTTCATGTATGTGCAAGAGTACACATGTGTCTGTATGCATGTGAGTAGAAGCCAAAGACCAACTTTGGGTATTGCTATCTTTTTATTATTATTATTTATATATAAGATCAGAGTCTCAGGCCAGCATGATAGCCAGCAGGTAAAGGCACTCACCACCAAGCCTCATGACCTGAGTTTGACCCCTGGGACCTACATGTTTGAAGGAGATAACTGACTTCCTCAAGTTAGTCTCTGATCACACACACACCACTAATAATAATACATGAGTCAATAAATTACTTTCATCTTTGAAACATGTTTTCTCTGTGTAGCTCTGGCTGTCCTAGAACTCACTCTGTAGACCTGGCTGACCTCATTTTCAGAGATGTACCTGCCTCTGCCTCTCAAGTGCTTGAAGTAAAGGCATGTGCCACCACCACCTGGATTAATGTATATATTTTTAAGAACAAAATTAGTCACTGGCCTGGAACTCATTCACTTGGCTGGGCTAGACTAAGCTGGCTGGCTCCAAGAGTTACTGCCTGGGATTATAAATCCAGGCTGCCATACCTGCTCCTTCTCTTAACATGGACCCTGGGGATTGAAGTTGGTCTTCATGCTGGCAAGTTAAGCAACTCCATCACCTGAGCCACCTCCCCATCCCCTCAAGTGCCTTCTCAACCCAGATAAGCAGGGTGCTTCCTCCTAGACCCCCCTCCAACCTCCAGACATTTCTTCTCTGATCATCTCAGACAGGCAAGGTTATGGCTTGCTTCTCAGATCAGTAAGTGTCTGTGGTGGCTGGATCTGCCAGCGGGTAGTTCGGAAGTGTCAGCTCACTAGCTAGATCTGGTGTAGACACTCCCGCCCACAGACCTGCCATGCCTTGGTTGTCAGTCTAGTGTTCACACTGAGAAGAGCCACAATGCCTTCATATCAGTATCACATGGCTGTGGAGCAGTCAGCAGCTCCCTGCTTCCATTTACAACTATGTGTCACTTAATGTGAGAAGTGTATCATCAGGCACAGCTGTCCCTGCTCAACGCCACTCAGTGCAGATGCCTAGATGCCAGCGGCCAATCAGGAGGTTCAGGGGGTGTGGGCTCACTGAGGCAGCCGCAGTGAGTCATGGTGAACACTTAGAAGTGAACTCTCCTTCAGAAGTGGAAAGAAAACTTAAATGTAAGGAAGGCACATGATGAGATAATAAAAAATGAATACCAAAGTGTCTTGATTTAAACCAGCCACGTAGCAGCTCATATCCATTATCAAATGGTACATGTTAGGCATAGTTGTATAGATTCTATTTCCTTCCCTCACTTTTTAGTGTTGTTTTAGTTAGCATGAAAAAGAATGGGCTTCAATCTGACATTTTAAAGAATTTTTTTATATGGATGGATGCTTTGTCCACAGGTATGTCTGTATACCATGTGCACACTTGGTGCCCATGGAGGTCATTGGATCCTCTAGAACTAGAATTACAAACAGTTGTAACTGCCACGTGTGTGATGGGAATTAAACCCAGGTTACTGGAAGAGTAGCCAGTACTCCTAAGCACTGAGCCACCTCTCAGGCCCCTGACATTTCTATACATACATGTACTTGGTTCATATATGCTCTCCCTTCCCAGCTCCTCCCCTTCCCATTGGTTCCTATCCCATATCTTTATAATCCCCTTTCTGCTTTCATATTATATACATATATAGTTAAATATAAATTCCACACATGAGAGAAAACTTAATTCTCCTTTCTCCGTTATTGTCTCTTCCTCTCCTCTCTCCTTAAGATCCTTCTTCCTTCCCCAAAGTCCCCTTCTGTCACTTTTTCTTTTCTGTCACCAGCAACCCGGTAGACTAGCATCCCCACATGAGGGTATAACACCAACAGGGACATCAGCAGGTAACAGGAATGTACAGCTTGCATAAGACAGCTTGCAGTCTTATGGGTCCACCATTGTGTAAATGGTTGACCAGAACACCGTTAAGTAGTCCATGCTGTCAAGGTCCCAAATGCACCTCAGTGTTACAGAGTCTAGCGGGAGCCAGCTGTGTGCTAACTAGAGGAAAGGACAGAGCCTCCTTATGTAACTGTCTCTTCCCTCTACCTCCTTTCTTGCCCACAGTGGCACCACTTTCTACAGATGAGTTACAGTGTTAGAGTTTCAGATGTGTGAAGATTGAGAAAAAAAAACAAGAATTCTTACATAGCATAACTTTAAGTTCATCAATAAGCCTTAGCATATTGCATTTAGCAAATGCATCAATAAGCATAAAGCAAATGATATTTTAGAGAGAGACTGAAATGACATTATAGAATTGCACTATTCTGTTGTATTATGTCCATCCTAAGAATGGCTGTTAACAGGTGGTAATAATGGTCCTGTCTTGTATGACACTTATATTTTTTTAATTTTTAAGTTTTCTACTTTATTTTTCATACATGTATGATTTTTTTATGATACTTCAAGCAAGTCATAACCAAGTGGGATTTTTTAAATGTGTTATCCTAAGACAAATGCCTCCGGGCACAGAAATGTTAGCTGTCGTGAATACTTTCTGTTAATAAAAGTTAGCATACGGCAACCTTTAGATGTTTTGATAAGCTAACAAGATAACTGGTGAGAGGGGGTAACAGAGCCACCCAGAGTCCAGTAAGATGTGAGCAAAGACATTGCTTTGCCTGGATCTCAAACAGTTCTCTTCTGGCCTCCCTGCATCTCATGGAAGACTCGGTGCCTGACCCAGAAGCCAATGATAACTGAAGGGCAGGGGCCGGGAATCCCAAGGTAGATCCCTGATAAGGGGCTAGCCATTCCCTGCAGACAGGATAGACCCTGTCCCAGGAATGCTGGGTATCTTAGCTCAGAGCTTCTTCACCTTGAGAAAGTTCTCCAGCATAGCCATGCTCCAGCCTCAGCATCGTCAAGATAGAGTGTAGGACACGTGGCGTGAGCTTCCTTTCTCACGTCTTCTTTTTCCTTTTCTTTCTTTTTTGTTTTGTTTGTTTGTTTTTACTTTTTATGACAAGGTTTCATGGAAGCCAGGGTGACCTGGAACGCACTATGTAGTTGAATAAGACCATGAATTCCTGATTCTCCTGCCTTCACCTCCTGATTTTGCGGGACCATGTGTACACCACCATGCCCAGTGTATGCATGTGTATGTGGTGCTGGGGATCAGACCCACGACTCCAGGTGTGCTAGGCAAGCTGAACTGAGCCTATACCAGCTGAGCTACTGTCCCAGCATGGCAACTTCCTTCCTTTCTCGCCTTAAATAAAAATTTAAATATCACTAAGAAACTATTAAAGTAATATGCTGTTGCAACTCTTGTTTATATGTTTTGCTGAACCAAGTAACACTGGATAAATATGAAAAATGAAAATCCCAGTGTATCACATATTATTAAATATTTAATACATATTTTTAAAATATGCATTTAATATAGTTGTATTTTAAAATATTTATTTATTTATTTATTATGTATTCAGTGTACAGAAGAGGGTACCAGATGTCATTATAGATGGCTGTGAGCCACCATGTGGTTGCTGGGAATTGAACTCAGGACCTCTGGAAAAACAGTCAGTGCTCTTAACCTCTGAGCCAACTCTCCAGCCTGGCTATATTTTTTTTTAATGAAGAATCAGCAGTCTACGAAAGACCAACTATTTGTCTCTAAGCACATGAGGGAAAGGGAAGAAACTCGGATGTGGGAATGGGAGTTGTTCTGAAGGCAGAGCACTGCCTCCCGTGGTGCCTGGTTGTCCTCCCTGGTTCAGAATCTCTGCCCTTGTTGCTCAGGATTGTTCACTACAAGAGTAATTTCTTGCAAATCAAAACAACTTTGAGATACCACCTAACACCTGTTAGATTGGCTAAGATAAAAGGCACAGATGACAGCCTATGCTGGAGAGGATGCAGAGCAAGGGGAACACTCCTCCATTGTTGGTGGGAGTGTAAGCTTGTTCAGCCACTTTGGAATGCAATATGGCGGTTTCTCAGAAAATTGAGAATCAATCTCCCCAAGGACCCAGCAATACCACTTCTGGGTGTATACCCTAAAGAGGCACATTCACACTCCAAAGGTATTAGCTCAACTATGTTCA
>PVIH01016933.1:0-43778 GCA_004025045.1 Sigmodon hispidus
CGGGGGAGGGTGAACAAACGGACGGACCCACGAGTGTGGATCGGTGGCTAGTAGCCTCCACATGGAAATGTAGGGGCCCTGATCTGGGTGGCCTCGTGGTCCTGGAACAAAAACTTTACTCTCTACCTGTGAAATGATATTCAGGTTAAAAGTTCCCTCTCTGGGCCACCCGACATTCATCATTACCCATTCTGCTTCACAGAGTGTGATCCACTTCTTTTTCTTCACTTTGACCCCTTGGTAGCTGGCCCTCAGCTTTCGCGGACCTCAGACCAGTGGTCAAGAGTGAGGCTCAAGGGGGTCATTACTGTCTGCCCCATGGTGGTCTCTAGCGCTAGTATTAAGCACAGAAATCCCACAACACAACACAGAACACAGACACGCGCTGCGCGGCTCCGGTGTAAAACTGAAAGCAGAAACTCAGAGGGAGACTGCCCTGAGGGTCCGGACCCCTCGTCTCCTACCAAAACCACGTATCCTTCCAACACGGGTGGAGCTCCGAAAAAACGGGCTCCAGACAAATAAGTCCGGGGGACTCCAAAGGCCCGTGGAACATCTTCCAGGGCTGCGGGAGTGAAGTCTGGCCTCGTCAGGCCCTTCAAGCCCCCGCCAAATACAAACAGATCCGATCGAACCCACAAATCCAAAGATTCAGAGGGACACACAACACACAGACTCAACAGATTTGGACAATGCAACGACCGCTGGCCAGCTTACCTCCTGACAGCGGGTCAGTGGTCCCTGGACTGGGGTCTCGATCTCGCTGGGGCCTCCAAATGAAAGACCCTCGGAATGAGGACCTTCCCTCAGGAGGAGACCCCGAGTCCCAAAGACCGAGCCGAGCCACGTTCCTCTCTGAACTTCTAATAGTGGTGGCTAATCGGGGGAAAGGGTCAACAAAGCTGAAAAATATAGAAGAGAATTCTTTCCTCTCTTGTTGTCAGTGAGTCATTCCAATGGAAAAAGACCTTTATCTTAACAATAGAGTTGGTTCCAACCTCCACCCTTTCTTTTTACTATCCTGGAATTAGCTTTATCATGTAATAAGCAGCCAGGTTAAGTTCTTCTTCAGTGAACTGCATCCTAGATTCACAGAACCTTCTTCAAACCTTCTAAACCTCTTTCTAAAGCACTTTGATGGTATGGATTGTGTATCTGGCATCCCATTTAATTTGTCCACTTAAGGTGAATAGTTCAGATGTTTTCATATATAGTTACAAAGATGAGCTCCAATCAATGCAGTCTAAGTTTTGTGAATTTTCAATATTCTCCAAATAAACCTAGTACCTATTGATAGTCACTCCTCATCCTCCATTCTTCTTCCAAGCTCAAATAACCATAAACCTACATTTTGTCTCTACTGATTTGCTTATACTGGGCATTTCCTATAAATGAAAGGATAAATTTTGTGGCCTTGGCATAATCGTTTCAAGGTTTATAATTCTTTAGCATGTGGCATTTTTTTCCTTTTGTGACTACTAGTACATCATGTATATTACCATATTGTGCCTGTCATTTTATGGGATTTTCTTCTTTGAGGCTACTATGAATACTGCTATAAATATTTGTGCACAAGTTTTGTGAAAACATGCATTTTTATTTCTTTTTAGCAAATAAATAAAAATGAAATTACTAAATTATATGGTGTTTTATCAGATTTTTATTCTTTTTGGTACAAGTCTCACTATGTAGCCCTGGATAGCCTGGAACTCACAAAGACCCACCTGCCTATGACTCCAGAATACAGGGATTATAGGCATGTATCGCTCTTCCTAGCCTAGTTGCTTAATTGTGATCATGCATACTTCTACATCATGTTCTTCCAATCACAGGAGTACCATCTCCTTCTGAAGTTAGAAATCAGGGTTACCTCAATGTTCCTTTCTTCAAAAATCTTTTTATCCTCCAATAGCTATGTAATAAGTTTCTTGGTTTATTCCTCCAGTATCTAGTATGATTTTTATTTTCTGAATAAACATTTGATATACTATAAGCATATCAAAGTTACTTACCATTTTATTCATCTTCACTAAGCAAGAAACATGACTCTAAATGTTGCCAGATCCTATAGAAATGACTCAATCATAATGACACATGATAACTTTAGCATATACTTTGTTAGACAGTATCAAGATTTCGTTGGAATATATTGATGAGTGGCTCCTGAAGTAATATTTTAAATATTTGTCTAATATCAATCCTACTGGAAAATGTATTCCTTCACTATCTTTCCTTCTTTGCTTGTTTATTCATTTACTAATTATTATTCACTTATCTTTTGCCAGGAAGTGTTACAGGATCTGTTGATGCAGCAGGAAATAAGATACAAAAATTTTATTATAATAAGTATCCTTTAGTAGAAGAAAGATCAAGCAAGTGATTATAAGTGCAGGTGGTGAATAATAAAATAAAAATTTTAAATGAACAAAACTACAAGGAGGCGGTAGGATTTTTTGGAGGGTGATTAGAAAAGTTTTCAGTAGCAAAAACACATTTAAATGAACATTCAAAATAGATGAGGGAGAAAGCATATGGATATTTAGGAGAAAAACTGCTCCAGGCAGAGGAAACAGGAAGGCTTGCCTCTTGAGGTCCCAAGTTGGGTGAATGTCTAGTTCATTCAAAGAATAGGAAGGAGGCCAATGTGACTGGACTTGAGTCCAGTGAAAGAACTCTATAAGAGCAGGCAATAATGAGAAAGGCAATAATGAGTTGATCTTATGTGGCTCTGTAAACCATAATAAGGGCTTAGGCTTTAATAAGTTGTGATAAGAGGCCAGTAGAAGGTTTGAAACAGAGGGGGTGATATGACCCTACAAACATTTTAACAAGATTACTCTAGCTTCTAATGTTGAAAGTACATTGCAGCCATGCAGTTGGAAGGCAATAATCCAAGTGGGAAATGTTGTGAAAGCAGTAAGGAAATAAGTGGCTGGCTTCTGAATTTGCTGACAGATTGAATGTGTGATATAAGAGAGGAAAGCCAAAGATGACTTCAAGAATTTTAGCCTGAATAATTGCGAACTAGGATTGTGTATTACCATGACAAGAAAGATTAGAGGACAACAAGGTCTCTAAGAGACAAATCATAATCTTCATTGTCCTTATGCTACAGCTGTGATATCCACATGGAAATCTAAAAAAATCAAATGATATATACAATGTGAAGTTTATGGTGAAATTTGAATTTCTTGATATATATGGTTGATTTCATATGTAGCCATGAAAATAAATCAGATCAATATAGGATTTTATGCAGAAAAGAGAACAGATCTGTTGCATGAATTCTAATTGCTCTGTATATAATAAAAATCTAAAGCCAGATTATGGGGCAAATGTTAAAAGATTAGAAAGACAGGGAAACAAGCCACAGACACTTCTCATCTAGCCAAGTCCTGAGGCCAAAAAGGGTAGCTCTTGTGTCCATAAATCCTCAGACTGAATAGGGGAAGCAAACCACAAAACAAAATGGAAGGAGTAAACTCTGTCTCTTCCCATATTATATACCTTTCTCTGCAAAGCCATATCACTTCCTGATTCAACCTTCCTAGTTCTGAGATTAAAGGTCTGTGTTTTTTTTCCAGGTACTGGGAGCAGAGGCATGGGATCTTAAGTGCTATGATTAAAGATGTGTGTCGTCACCACCTGGCTTGGTTTGGTCTTGAACTTAGAGATCCAGACAGATCTTTGCCTCTGCCTCCCAAGTACTAAGATTGAAGGTGTGTGTCATCACTCCCTGACCTCTATGTCTAACTCTGTGGCTGGCTCTGTCCTCTGATCTTCAGGCAAGCTTTATTTCTTTAGAGCCTACTCAATACATCACCACACAGATTGAAATACTGAAGCCTATAACAGTCAGACCTCAGAACCCAAAGTGACAAGAGGAAGAAAAAAATAGGCTTAGAGTTAGTAGCTGTTGAGCCTAGTAGAAAATCATGTCTTAGAAACTAAGTATGGAATGCCCCAACAGATAAATAACTGATATTAGAACAACTTCTGTTCCAAGACCTCAATACATTATAAACGATATATAAATGTACACAGAACAGTCATAGCTCATGATTTGTCATGATTTGTGTTTACAATTTTCTATGTAGCAAAAATAGGTCAATTACTCATTTCCTATTGATACTATATAAATACAACAAACCAGAGTGAATGATGTCAAAGGAATATTTTATAGTTTATTATTATTCAATTGTGTTGTGGGAAAAGATTGTAGTAATTTCTCTTCAACAAGTTCTGGATAGATCTCTGTATTGTTTTTATTAATTACATCTTGGAGCTAAATTTTAAAAAAAAGTCTCACTTCAATTAAAACTCTCACATAGGAAGCTAGAGAGATGGCTCAGTTGTCAAGAGAAATTGCTGTTCTTGTAGGTGCAGCAAGGTGGAGTATCCCGCGCACTGTAACTCTAATTCTAGGAGATTTAAAGCTCCTTCTGCCCTATTGGGCAATAGGCATGCACATGGCCACATGGTGCACATATATACATGTACTTGCGACCAGATGGCTTCCTGTGTCCCGCAGCTGCTTGGTCCCAAATAAACACAGAGGTTTATATTAATTACAAATGGTTTGGTCTATAGCTCATACTGTTAATAGCTAGCTCTTGAATCTTCAATTAACCCATCTATGTATTGCCATGTGGATCATGGCTAACCTGTGTTCCACTGCATCACTCTCCACCAGCAGCTGGCAGCATCAGCCCTGATTTGCTCTCTCTCTCTCTCTCTCTCTCTCTCTCTCTCTCTCTCTCTCTCTCTTTCTCTCTCTCTTTCTGCTTGGATTTCCCATCTGGCTGTAATTTTACCATAGGCCAAAATCACTTTTTGTTAACCAAGGAAAACAATACACAACCACAGGATAGAGAAAGACATCCCACATCATGTACTCATACACATAAAATTAAAATGAATCTGGCATAGTCACTGAGGATCATCCTCACAGATTTTTTCAGTAGCATGGCAATGGAAGTATACTATATTGTGACTGTGCCATAGAGAGCACATGGCCTTCAAGGATGTGGAAGCAGAAGAAGACTAGAGAGCTAGGTAACAATGTGGATACTTTTAATAATATAGTTAGGAAATGATTTAAGTAGCTTCAGCCAACATGCCATTGCTTCAAACTGAGTTAGGTAACTGAATTCACACTAATCTTCAGAGGACTTTTCCTTTGGCAAACAATGTGGTTTAAAGAGGCTTAAAAATGTGGTATTATTTGCACATATCTAAATTATTTAAACTGAAGCATAGTTATTATAAATTTATGTAGAGTAATTGTGTTTCCTCATACCTTTGGACACACCAGACATGGGCTGAGAAAGTGCAAGATGCCCCACCCATTGCAGTTTAAGGTGCAGGCCAGCAGGGAGGACTCCTGCTGGTAGGCATCCCCACTGTCACCTGTCAGAGCCTGCAATCTACAAGTCCTATCCCCTCCTCAAACTTCCCCATCACCTTGTGACCTCAGAGGCACCCAGAGACAGAATTTGACGGCTCCTAATTGACCAAGAGGTGAGTATGTCCTCTCCCAGGTCAGCCAGAGAGCCCAGTCTCTGGGACTTAGGACTGGGAACACTACCCATGCACCAATCCCCACCAATTGCCTGATTCAGCTTTGGGCCAGCAGGGAACACTCTTTCAGTCAGACATCCCCACTAACAACCTCATATGTTTCTGCAATCTCTACATCCCACTCCCCTTGCCAAGATCCACCCTGTGACCTCCCTGAGATACAGAATCTGCCAGCTCCTGTTGAACCAAGAGCAACTATTTGAGACACAGAATATGAACCAGCTCTGATTGGACCAAGACCTTATAATAGATGAAGAAAGACTTCCCAAGAATAAAGACATAGCCAGAGAAGATTGGACCAAGAACAGCTCCATGAGATATAAACACTAATACACCAATTGGAGGAAAAGATGGGTAGATGTCAGTGCAAGAATACATATAACAACATAAAGAGCAATATGGCACCACCAGAACCTAATGGTTCTACAACATCAAGACCTAAACATCATAATGTAGAAGAAACAGAAGAAAACAACCTTAAAACAACTTTATGAAGATAATAGATATGTTTAAAGAGAAAATTTTAAAATCCTTAAATAAATAGAAGAAAATACAATCAAAAAAGGGAAGAAATTAATAAATCCCTTAAAGAAAGCCAAGAAAAAACAATCAATCAGGTGAAGAAAGCATTTCAAGACTTGAAAATTGAAAAAGAGGTAATAAAGACGCAAACCAAGGGAATGCTAAAACTGAAAAATCTCAGTAAATGAACAGGAACTACAAATGCAAGAATAACAAACAGAATACAAGACAGGGAAGAGAGAATCTCTGTTGTGGAAGATACTATAGACTATACTACAGTCAGAAAAATTGTTAAAACCAAAAAGTCACAACACAAAATGTTCAGGAAATCTGGGACACCATGAAATAACCAAACCTAAGAATAATAAGAATTGAAGAAGAAGAATACCAGCTCAAAGGTACAGAAAATATATTCAGCAAAACCATAGAAGTAAACTTTTCCAAACTAAAGAAGGAAATGCCTATGAAAATACAAGAAGCTTATAGAACACCAAATAGACTAGTCTCTCCCCAAAATTTCACTCAATATGTAATAATCAAACTACTAAACATACAAAATAAATAATATTAAGAGCTGCAAAGGAAAAAAATCCAAATAACATATAAAGTCATACCCATCAGAATACTGAACTTCTCAATGGAGACTACGAAAGTCAGAAGGTCCTGGATAGATGTTATGCAGACACTAAAAGACATGGATAGCAGCCTAGACTACTATACCCAGCAGAACTCTGAATGACCATGGACAGAGTAAACAAGATATTCCATGACAAAACCAGATTTAGACAATCCCTATCTACAAATCCAGCCATGGAGAAAGTACTAGAAGGAAAATTCTGTCTTAAGGAAGTTAGAGGTATCCATGAAAACATAAGCAATAGGTAATCCCAAGGTAGGAAATTCCTAAATTACCAAAAAAATGGAAACACACACACACATGCACGCACACATACCAAAGTTTAACAGAAATTAACAATCACTTGTCAGTAATATCCCTTAATATCAGTGGATTTAATTTGCCTATAAAAAGACACAGGTTAACAGAATGGATGCAAAAACAGCATCTACTTTTTTTCTGCTACATACGAGAAACACAACTCAGTGTCAAGGACAGGCACTACTTCAGAGTAAAGCATTTGGAAAAGACTTTCCAATCATGTGGACTTAATAAGCAAACTGATGTACTTATCTTAATATTTAACAAAATAGACTTCAAACTAAAATCAATCAAAAGACATTAGAAAAGTCATTACATACTCATCACAGAAAAAATTCAAAGAGATAAAGTCTCAATTTTGAAAATTTTTTTTTCTTTCTTTTTATTTTGTATTTATCAAGAAAAATAGTAAATTGAATTTAAAATGCTGATAAGTTAACAATAACTATAAAGAAAATAAAAATCATAAGCATGACTTATTAAGGGTGATAATGCAAATAATTTGCTACACATAAAATTACTTTGTGTTCGGCTTTCCCTCTGGATTTTTTTTTCCTATCCCTGTATAATCCCATTCAAGGTCCCTTCCCCCTCCCGCCACATCAGGTCATTTTTTCTCTCTCCACAACTCCCCATCCCCTCCTTGGGCAGGCTGCAGACAGTCCCATACTTGGGTACCCACATATTTGTAAAAGAACCATTACTAAAGCTTAAATCACACATCAATCACCACCCACTAATAGTCAGACAATTCAACACCCAACTCTCAACTGTGGACAGATCTACCAGACAGAAACTTAACAGAGAAATAATGCAACTAACATATATTATGACTCAGATGAACTTAATAGATATATACAGAACATTCCAACCAAACATAAGAAAATACATTCTTCTCAGTACCCCATGGAACCTTCTCTAAAACTGATCACATATGTGATCATGAAACAAATGTTAATAGCTACAAAATTTATAATAACCCCTTGTATCCTATCAGACCAAGATGGCCTGAAGTTAGAGTTTAACTAAACAAACTACAGAGAGCCTACAAACCCATAGAAAGCTAAAACTCTCAACTGAACTATCTCTAGGTAAATGAAAAAAAAATAAGGTAATTAAGGATTTCCTAGAATACATTGAAAATGAATGGAAGACATACTCAAAATTATGGAAAGCAATGAAAGTGGTGCTAAGAGGAAAGCTCATCACACTGTCTATATAAAAAATTTGGAGAAATCCCATGCAAGACACTTAACAGCACAGCTGAAAGCTTTAGAACAATTAGAAGCAAACTCACCTAGAAGGAGTAGATGGCAGGGAATAATCAAACTCAGGGATAAAATTAATAAACTTGAAACAAAGAGAACAATATAATCAATGAAACTATAAGTTGGTTCTTTGAGAAAGTCAGCAAGATATACAAACTGTTAATCAAACTAACCAAAAGACTGAGAGAATATCCATTTTAACAAAAGCATAAAAGAAATGGGGGACATAAAAAGAGACACTGAGGAAATCCAGAGAATCATTATGTTGTACTTCAAAAACCTGTACTCAACAAAACTGGAAAATCTAGAAGAAATGGAAATTTTTTCTGAATAGGTGTCATTTACCAAAATTAAATCAATCAAGACCAGAAAAACCACTTAAATAGCTCTATAACATCCAAGGAAATAGAAGCATTTATTTGTCTCCCAATCACGAAAAGAAAAAAGACACCAGTGCAAAAATACATATAACAATATAAAGAGCAACAAGGCAACGTCAGAAGAAACTGGTGGTTCAACAACTACAGGACCGAAACAGAGCAATGAAGAGGAAACAGAATGAAACAACAGCAAAACACCTTTATGAACATCATTGAAGCATTCAAAGAAGATATAAAATTTCCCTTAAAGAAACAGAAGAAAATAAAAACAAAAAAAAATGGAAGAGATGAACAAATTCTTGAAAGAAAACCAAGAAAAGATAAACCAAAAAATAAAAGAAACATTTCAGGAACTAAAAATTAAAATAGAAGCAATAAAAAGGCACAAAATGAGGCAAAGGTGGAAATAGAAAATCTGAAGAAAAGAGCTGAAACTACAGACACAAGCACAACCAACAGAATCCAAGAGATGGAAGAGAGAATCTCTGGAGTGGAAGACTCAATAGCAGAAATAGATACATCAGTCAAAGAAAATACTAAAACCAAAAAAGACATAACATAAAACATTCAGGAAATTTGGGACACCATAAAAAGACCAAACCTGAGAATAATAGAAATAGGAGAAGGAGAAGAATACCATCTCAAAGGCACAGATAATGTATTCAATAAAATCATAGAAGAAAACTTTCCCAACTTAAAGAAGGAAATGCCTATAAAGATACAAGAAGGTTACAGAACATCAAATTGATTTGACCCCCCCAAAGAAGTCTACCGACCACATAATAATCAAGCAACAAAACATACAAAACAAAGAAAAAAATTTAAGAGCTGCAAAAGAAAAGGTCCACTTTACCTATAAAGGCAGACCCATCAGAATAATACCTGACTGTCCAATGGAAACAATGAAAGCAAGAAGGGCTTGCTAAGAAGTTATACAGACACTAAAAGAGCTGCCAAGCTAGACTACTATACTCTTCAAAACTATCAAGTAAATGTCAGACTTAAACAGTACCTTTCTACAAATCTAGCCCTTCAGAAGCATGAGAGGGAAAACTTCAACCTGAAGATCCCACATACACCCATGAAACCACAAACAATTGATAATCCCACAGAAGAAAATCCCATGGAAAGGAAATACATACAAGACACCACCAAAAATAACAGGAAAATCAATCAGTGGTCACTAATATCCATTAATATCAATGGACTCAATTCACCTACAAAAAGACACAGACTAACACGATGGATACAAAAACAGAAACCATCTTTTTGCTGCATACAAGAAACACACCTCAGCCTTAAAGAAAGACAAAGGCTCAGAGTAAAGAGATGGGAAAATATTTTCCAATCAAATGGTCCTAAGAAACAAGCTGGTGTTGCCATTCTAGTATCTAACAAAGTAGACTTCAACCTAAAATCAACAGAGAACAAGATTGATATTACTTAATCATCTAAGAAAAAATTGATCAAGATGAGATCTCAATCCTGAATATTTATGCCCCTAATGTATAGACACCTACATATGTAAAAAAAAAAAATAGTACTAAAGCTCACATCCCACATCAATTCTCACACCCTAATAATGGGAGACTTTAATACCTCACTTTCACTCTTGGATATAGGTCAACCAGATAGAGACTTAACAGAGAAATAAGGGGTCTAACAGAGGTTATGATCCAAATGGATTTAATAGATATTTACAGGTATTTCCACCCAAATGCAAAGGAATATACATATTTCTCAGCACAACATGGAACTTTCACTAAAACTGACCACATAATTGGTTATAAACCAAATATCAATAGATTAAAGATAGAAAGCAAATATCAATAGATTTAAAAAATGGAAATAATCTCTTGAATCATATAAGACCACCAGAGCCTAAAGTTAGAGTTCAACAACATCAAAAATCACAGAAAGCCTACCAACTCATGGAAACTAAACATCACTCAACCAAACCACCTCTGGGTAAAGGAAGAAATTAAGAAAGAAATCAAAGTCTTCCTAGAATTTAACAAAAATGAGTCTACAATGTGCCCAAACATGTGGGACACAATGAAAGCAGCCTTAAGAGGAAAATTTATATCACTAGATGTCTATATAAAAAACAAAAACAAAAAAATTTCCACACTAGAGAAATAACAGCACACTTGAAAGCCTTAGAACAATTAGAAGCAAACTCACCTATAAGAAGTGTCAATAAATAATCAAACTTGGTGCTGAAGTCAATAAAATTGAAACAAAAATACAAGGAATCAATTATTCAAAGAGTTGGTTCTTTGAGAAAGTGAACAAGATAGATAATCCCTTATCCAAATTAATCAAAGAGCAGAGAGAGTGTATCCAAATCAACAAAATCAGAAATGAAAAAAGGGACATAACAACAGACCCACAGGAAATCCAGAGAATTATCCAGTCTTACTTTGAAAATATATACTCCACAAAAATGGAAAACCTAGAAGAAATGGACAACTTTTTGGACATGTACCATTTACCAAAATTAAATCAAGATCAGTATAAATAACAAAACAGAACTATAACCCTAAAGGAAATTGAAGCTGTCATTAAAAGCCTCCCAAGTAAAAAAAAGCACAGGTTCAGATGGTGTCAGTGCAGACATTCAAAGAAGAACTATTACCAATACTGCTCAAAGTGTTTCACACAATGGAAACTGAAGGAATATTGACAAACTCTTTTTATGATGCCACAATTACCCTAATAACCAAGCCAGTCAAAGAGGTAACAATGAAGAACTACAGACTATTTCCTTCATGAATATTGATGCTAAAATTCTCAACAAAAATCTGGCAAACTGTATACAACAACATATAAAAAAATCATCCGCCATGATCAAATAGGGCTCATCCCAGAAATGTAGGGATGTTTCAACATACAGAAAACCATAAATGTCATCCATCATATAAACAAACTGAAGGAAAAACACCACATGGTCATATCCTTAGATGCTGAAAAAGCCTTTGGAAAAAATCCAACACTCCTTTATGATAAAAGTCCTGGAGAGATCAGGAATACAGGGAAAATATCTAAATATAATAAAGGTGATTTATAAGAAGCTGACAGCCAACATCAAACTTAACAGAGAACAACTCAAAGCAATCCCATTAAAATCAGGAACTAGACAAGGATGCCCTCTCTCCTCTTATCTATTCAATATAGTTCTTGATGTTTTAGCTAAAACAGTGAGAGACCAAAAGGAGATTAAAAGGATACAAATTGGAACAGAAGAAGTGAAAATATGTTTATTTGCAGATAATATGATTGTATATATAAGTGATCCACAAAATTCTACCAGGGAACTTCTACAGTTGATAAACACCTTCAGCAAGGTAGCAGGATACAAGACTATCTCTAAGAAATCAGTAGCCATCCTATACACTAAAGATAAAAGGGCTGAAAAATAAATAAGGGAAGCATCACCCTTTATAATAGCTGGAAATAGCATTAAATACCTTGGAGTAACTATAACCAAAGATGTAACAAATCTATTTGACAAAAACTTTAAATCATTGAAGAAAGAATTTGAAGAGGATATCAGAAAATGGAAAGATTCCATATTCCTGGATAGGTAGAATCAACATAGTAAAAATGGCAATTCTGCCAAAAGCAATCTACAGATTAAATGTACTTCTTGTCAAAATCCCAACACAATTTTTTATAGACCTTTAAAGAACAATATTCAATTTCATTTGTGGTAACAGGAATGCCAGGATTACCAAAACAATTTGCTCAACAAAAGAACCTCAGGAGGCATCACCATCCCTGACCTCAAATTGTACTATACAACTACAGTAATAAAAACAGCCTGGTACTGGCATAAAAACAGACTTGTGGATCAATGGAATCGAATTGAGGATCCTGACATTAATTCAAAAACCTACAAACACCTTATCTTTGACAAAGAGGCCCAAAATAGTCAATGGAAAAAAGATAGCATCTTTAACAAATAATGTTGGAATAGCTGGAAGGTAGTATGTAGAAAAATACACATAGATCCAAGCCTATCACCCTGCACAAAACTGAAATCCAAGTTCAGCAAAGACCTCAACCTAAACCCAGCTAAGACTGAACTTGATGGAAAAGGAAGTGGGAAATAACCTCCAATGAATTGGCACAGGTGACCACTTCCTAAATATAACACCAGTAGCATAGACACTAAGAATAAAAATAAGTGGGACCTCCTGAAACTGACAAGCTTCTGTATAGCCAAGGACACAATCAATAAGACAAAAAGACAGCCTACAGAATGGGAAAAGATTTTCACCAACCCTACAAGTGACATAGAACTGATCTCTAAAATATATAGAGAAGTCAAGAAACTAGTGCCCAAAACCTTGAATAACCCAATCAAAAAATGGGGTTCAGAACTAAAAAGGAAATTCTCAGCAGAGGAACTACGAATGGCTGAAAGGCACCTGAAAAAGTGCTCTTCAACTTTAGCCATCAGAGAAATGCAAATCAAAACAACTTTGAGATACCACCTTACACCTGTCAGAATGGCCAAGATTAAAAACACAGCTGACAGCCTATCATTGAGAGGATGTGGAGCAAGGGGAACACTCCTCCATTGTTTTTGGGAGTGTAAGCTTGTGCAGCTACTCTGGAATGCAGTATGGTGGTTTCTCTGAAAACTGGGAATCCATCTCTCCAGGATCCAACAATACCACTACTGGGCATTTTCCTCCAAGGAGCCCATTCCCTCCAGAGGAACACCTGACCTAGTCTTGATGTTGGGGTGAGGAAAGCGGATCTGCCTGGAGTGGATGTTGAACTAAGCCACATTGGGACCTTGGGTCCTCCTGCCCTTGCTGGTGGGAGTGTAAACTCGTACAGCCACTCTGGAATGCAGTATGGTGGTTTCTCAAAAAGTCTGGAATCAATCTATATCAAGACCCAGCTATGCCAGTATTAGACATATACCCAAAGGATGCATATTATTACCACAATGACATTTGCTCAGCTATGTTCATAACAGCATTATTCATAATAGCCAGAACCTGGAAACAGCTTAGATGCTCCTCAAATAAAAAACTGATGAAACAAAAATGTGATACATTTACACTAAGGAGTATTATGCACCAGTAAAAAAAAATGACATCTTAAATTTTCCAGGGAAATAGATGGAACTAAAAAAACCATCCTGATTGAGGTAACCCAGACCCAGAAAGACAAACATATTATGTACTCACTCATTCGTGGATATTAGACAGAAAGCAAATTATAATCAGGCTTTAATCTATAACCCTAGAGAAGCTAGGTAACAAGGGAGACCCTAAGAGAAACACCTATGTATCCACTGGTACAGAAAATGGATAAGATCTCCTGAGTAAATTGAGAGCATAGAGAGGGAGGGGGTAATGTGAAGTTGGAAGAAAACCTAGAGTTGAGGGAGGGGCAGTGAGCGAGAACAATGTAATAGGTATTTTGATAGAAGGAGTAACTCTGGAATTAGGGAGATAACTGGTGCTAGGAAAATTTCCAGGAACCCACAAGGATGACTTCAAATAAGGCTCCAAGCAATAGTTGAGAGACTGCGTGAACTGGCCTTTCCTTGTAATCAAATTGATGATAACCCTAATTGTCATCATGGAGTCTTCATTTAGCAACCAATCGAACCACATGCAGAGATCCACAGCCAAGAGCAGGGCAGATTTCCCAGTCCAGTCAAAGAGAGGAATGAGAGATTATATGAGCAAGGGGGTCAAGATCATGATGAGGAAACCCACAGAGACAGCTGACCTGAGCTACTGGGAGCTCACTAACTCTGCAATGACAGCTGGAAAACTTGCATGGGACTGAACAAGGCCGTCTGAATGTGGATGACAGTTGTGTGGCTTGAGCAGTTTATGGGGACTCTGTCAGTGGGACCAGGATTTATCCCTAGTGCATGAACTGGCGTTTTGGAACCCATTTCCTATAGAGGAATACCTTGCTCAGCCTTGATGCAAGGTGGAGGGACTTGGTCCTTTCTCAACTTTATGTCCTAGACTTTTTTGACTCCTCATAGGAGGCTTTACCCTCTCTGAGAAGTAAACAAGGGTGGGATTGGGGAAAACTGGGTTAGTGAGTGAGAGAAGGGAAGGAAGGTGGAACCGTGTTTGGTATGTAAGTTAAAAAACATTTAAATAAAAAACTTAAAAAAGAAAGTAAAACATACTGAAATTTATTGAGATAGATAGTTGCCTAGGATGACTTCTGTTCTATGTGGAGAAAAAGCACAGAGAATGCAAGCAAAGGCCACAGAGGAGGATGCAATAGCCTGTATGTTGTGATAATAGGCGAAACTTACATATTTTAGCATGCAATATTCACAGAAATTTACATTATTTGTCAGTTGCCCTGTGTTCTGATGAAATGTTTGGAATCATTGTAATAGGAAAAATACAACAGCAAGCTGCAAGGATTTTTTTCATTATTTTTACTCCAATCTTAGTACATCTTAAATATTTCAAAATACTTAAACTCACTATTCAAATTTAGAGCTGCATGTTCCTTAAAAAAGGCAAGTTTGTTTTAATTAAGACATTCAATGAAAGTAATAGAGAAGCCTAGGCTTGTAAAACTTTGGCAGGGCTGATTTCTTGATAACAAAATCTAGGTGTAATCCACACTACTGTTACAGTTAATATTCTCCAATATACCCAAACCATAATTCTCAGTGCCTGGAGCCATTTAATAAAACAAATGGAAACAATATTATAATCTGTAGTATTTATATCTCATTTCCCTACTGATAACACCAGTGATGCCATATCTACAGTTGCCATGGAAACTAAAGAGCCACAATAATGCATCATTGGGTTTTTGAGGTCTCCACAAGTGTGACTTTGAATAAAAAAGAAGTTCACAAATATGGCCCAAGGAAGAGAAATGGCCATTGGAATATACCTGAATTAAATGTATCATGAAACTTACACTCATTAATATCCGTAAATAATCAATGAACAGATTTACAAGTTTATTAGAACTATGAAAATCATCAATGGTGGCCAATGCAACTGCAGTCACTTGAAACTTGGAATAATCTCAACTGAATACTAAGATTTCTATGTAATTTTGTCCTTCCATTTTTTATTCATTTGTATATGTTGACCACCCCTGCAGTTTGGACACAGAAATGAATAAAACACCAGTGTCTTGTTTTAGACACATTACACTAAGCTAACATATACATAAGGGTCTTATTTGCACAAGCGCACTTGCTTGTTACTTTTTAAAAATTGATATATGAAAATCTGAACTTATGAAAAATAAATGAGGAGATGATGCTTCTGGCTTCCAAAAAAATTACCATGACATAATTCACTTCTGGGTTTTTGGAATAATGCATCTGCTTAGGGCATTTATGAGTCACTGATGATTGATCACTTGATTAAGGAATTAAGAGAGAATGTAAAGCAGTGGTTACCAGCATCAAATCACTTGGGGATCCTTTAAAATACACTACTACCCAGGTTTCATTGTAAACCAAATTAATATCTATCTCTGGAAGAGGAAACTGGGCTTTACAGGGCCCACCTAAATATGAACAGAGGCTTAAATACCACTACACTGTAGAGCAAGAGCTGGAAAACTATGGCTTTTGTGCTCAACCAACATGCAAGATGCTTTTATGAATAAATTTCTGATTTAACACAGGCAGGCTCATTATATGGTCTATCAGTGCTTTCACTTGACAAAGATAGTGGTGAGTAGGTGGGACAACTACAGAGTGAAGGAGTAGTGGTAGAGTACTGCAACAGAGGACATATGGCCCACAAACCTAAAAATATTTACTAGATTGCTGTTTGTTGTATGTGTGGGAGGAGGCAATTTCTGGTTTTAAAACTTAAAATATCCAATACAATTACTGGACACTCCTTAAGCTTTAGCTGTTGGCTTCTGTATCACATTTTCAAGTTTCTTTTAGCAGTGTCTATTACTCTATAACTCATGCTTCTTCTTGGCCAACTTCTCTTTGTGAGATTCTGACAAGGGGGGGGTCTAGAAAATAGTGCAAATTGGACCAGGACAAAGGAATTGGTCTATTCCTGTTTGTTTTTACTTGATTCAGGTAGCCACTTCATAAAAGAGTCTAACAGTGAGAATTCATAGCACTATCAACTGATTCCAATTGAAACTTGTTGGTGTTTTTAGAATCAGCTCATAGTGCAACCTTGAAAATCCTATTGTTGGACCAGAAAAATGACCCAGTGAGTAAAAGTGCTCAGTGTGCCAACATGGGGACCTGGCTTCAAATCTCCAGATCATGTATATATATATATATATATTTTAAAATATGTGTTATCACCACCTGTATTTGTTATCCAGTGTTATAGACTGGAGACAAGTAGATCTTGGCAGCTCACTAGGCAGACAGCCTAGCCAAAACGGCAAGCTTTAGTTTCAGTTAGAGAAATTTGTCTCAGGGAACACACACACACACACACACACACACACACACACACACACACACACGCGTGGGCAGGCGTGCACGTATGCATGCAAATACACACATGTGAGATAGAGAGAGGCAGATTGAGGGGGAGAGAAGAGATTATTCTCACTAGGAAAAGTCTATGAGAGGTGTGGGTCTTGAGTCTCACAGTCTCTTTCTCCAGGTTTAGAGACACTAACACAAGCCAAATAATGGGACTCCTTTTCACATCTACATTTTATAAATTTCAACATCTTTGAGGGGTGTTGAACTGCAGATATCATAGTGCTTCCTGCAGTTGCTACTTCCATGATGTTCTGATATTTCTTTTCAGTTTTCCAAAGCCTAAATATGCTATTTATATTAAAGTTACTGTTAATATTACTGCTATGGTTTCTCTCTATGTGTGACAGAGCTTATGTCTACTAAAGGTCTTAGGAATAATAAATTATTGCTGTATCCTAAAGTCAATACAGATTTATGAATCCAAAGATTATGTGGAAAATGAAATGCTAAACTTGAAGATACTATGATGTCCTCTTTTTAAAAAAATCTACCTACACATCTACTAATAATATTCTACTTAAGGGATTCATAAAAGAATAAACCATGTATAATACAGATGGTGACTTCTAAGGAAATACTTTTTTAGTCTTTCTGGGAATTAATAGATAGGAACTCACTATACGTATCCAGTAGTGTATGTTGTCAAGTTATTATCTGGGACATCCTATCCTAGCTTGATTAGTGCAAGATATTGAGCGACAAGGCAAGAATGAAGTATATAGTTTCTATCCACTAACTCAAAACAATCTAGGTTATTTAATCAATGTAAAGAAACTAAAACTAAGTTTTATAAAATGGAGCTAGAGCCAAGAAAATCTACAAATAATCTAAAGAAAAGTCCATCTATTACTTCTATTTCATTATTTACTAACATTTATCTTCCAAACTGGTTTGTATTTACTCATTGCTTTTATTTCTTAAAGTTCTGGTTTTCTAAATAAGTGCGTTACCACCATAGAATACAAAGGGCAGGGGGCAGCAATAACACCATATTTGTAAAATAGAAGATTTAGAAAATGGCAGTCCCCAGGTCAAATCTGAGTTAACACTTGTTTTGTAATAAAAAATTTAAAAGTACACGGTAATACTTATTCATTAACACTGCCTATGGCCGCTTTGGCTTAAACAGTGACAGAGATATGGTGACCCACAAAGCCAGAATCACTTCTCTGTCCCTTTACTGAAGTATAGTGGTCTCTGATAGAGAAGAACAACAGGTATATGTCACTACATTGTGTTATGTTGACAATCATAACACTGTGAGCCATAGACCCTGTGATGGGACTGTTATTATTCTCAGCTTTCACATTACCTATCTGGTCCAGTTAGAGTGTCTCAACAGTTGCTTTGCTTTATCAACCATCTGTTCAGCTTCTAAGACCCTCTATACTTTCCCTTCTATGTTATCCACACTCCTTTTAACAAATTGTACCCTCTTTCACCAATTTATCTTCATGGATCTTTACCTCTTATCTATTCCTTATTCTATTCTTGTAGAGAGCTTTACATAGAGTAGCTAACTAGTAATTCTGAGTTGATGGATCAGAACTATCCAGGGAGACCCAGTGCTATACCGTGAAGCAATGTCTTTGCTTACATTAGAAAGGAAGACTTGAGTTACCATGACTTGCATTTTATATAGCAGAGGCAACCTTCAAGCCATTTTCACAAAATTAGATGACAAGTTAGATTTATTAAAGACTAGGATGCATAAGAATAAAGAGATATAATAGGGTTGGTTATCTCTGTAACCCTCATATTCTAATAATAGTGTTGGTTATCTCTGTAACCCTCATATTCTAAATAGTATCTGGTTTAAATGAGCATAAAGGTATCTAAGGTAAAAGAAATAAACTACACTGAAAAATGATAAGTAAATCTTGATAAAAATTGTGAAACTTAGAAAATGGCCTAAATACATATAGTATTTACCAAAATTATTTTTATTTTATTAAGTATTTTATTTTTTACAGCCCTGATGGCATATATCTTTATTTCTAGCCAAGATCACACAGCAAGATAATGTCTCCAAAAATAACATCCAAACAAATAAATTTTATTCAGAAGGGCTATTGATTGGAGGTGACAGAGGGACAAGGAAAGGTTCTGAGGGAGAAAAGGCAACAAGAGCATAGTATGTGTGAGGACTGTTGGTTGTCACCTTGACTAAATATGGTGTTAACTAATACCCCAAAATGGAGGGGATACCCAAGAGAGATTTTGCTTAATTTGAAGTAGAAAGATCCACTTCTAATCCAGATTTTAAAAGTAGGGTGACAGACCTTTAACTCATATTTAATTCAAATCTAGTCTGGGCCATGCCTTCTGCTGGAAGCCTATATAAGGATATGAAAGAAGGAAGATAGCTCTGTCTGTTTGGCCTTGCCTTGCTAGCAAGTCTATTTCTTCACTGTCATTAGAGCCTATTTCTTCAGGATTCTAGTATATACAGAAGACCAGATGAGACACCTACTCTTGTTAACAGAGCAGCTAATAGATTCTTCAACTTTCAGTTTACATCTAGCCATTGTTGTATTAGCTGGATTGCAGTCTGCAAGTCATTCTGATAGTTTCCCCCCTTCTCTCTCTCTCTCTCTCTCTATATATATATATATATATATATTATATATATGTATATATATATGTAAAATGTAGAAAGAGAATCATTCTATAAGCTCTGTTCCCTAAGCTCTGTTCCCTTGACTAATATAGAATGTGTGTATGAAAATGCTGAGGAAATACTTTACTTTGTATGCTGATTTTTTAAAAAACAACAAAAATATTTAATTTTTATGATGATACAATATAATCTATCTCAAATGCTGTTATTTCAGACAGAGTTAGTACTGAAAGTTAAAGCCACATACAGCACATAAAATATATTTAGTAGAACATCTTCTCAAAGATTAAGAAAAACAAACAATACAAAAAAGAAAGGAAACTTAATTTATATAATTTTGCCAACAAAAGAGAGTCACAAAATGCCAAGCGATAATCCTCCTAAATGAGAAATAGGAGTGACTCTTGGAAATATTAATTCATATGGCTAAACTTCCACCAGAATAATGGTACATAGCCTGCCCTAGGTGTGCCATCCCATGCCACTGAGGCCTCAATTTCTGTCCCTTATTGTTGCCCTTGTGAGATATGCTAAGGTCTATTTTCTTTAATAGCTTATTAAACATCTCCTGGGTAAAACTACCTAGGATATGCCTAGAGTGCTTAATGCCTTTGGTTCCTGGAGACATAAATGGTAGGCTTCTATATTTCTTTTTCCTACAGTCTCAACCAATATCAGAGTGACAGGAAACAGAAGTATAGGAGTAACGGCATCAGGTACAATTTTAAAAATGAAAAGCACTTTGCTTTAAGAATAATTTTACGACATCTGTTCAAGTAATGCATGTTTTGTGATAAGCTTTCAGTAAATAGTTAGCCTACAATTTAAATAATAGTATTTTAAATTGCTTTGCATGTGCATGTAGACAAAACACATCTAAATATTATTTAGCAACGGAGGTATATTCTGAGAAATGCATCTTTAGCTTATTTCATTGTTCTATGGCAAAAGAGAGTGCAATTACACAAGCTAAAATGACTATAATATTACTAGGTGATAGCATCATATAAGACCATGGTCACACATACAGTCTATCACGGACCAAAATATCATTATGTAATACATGGCTATGCTTAAATATCATTCTGACTTTGTTAAAGAGAAGCCATAAAGTCAAGGTTTCTATTAGCAGATTGTTACTTGAATAAGCTCATAAAATGCCTTGTTTATCATTGCACTCCTGGTCATTGGCATGATACTTGATACAAAAGGATGAAACCATTTGCTGTATAAGTGGATGGAAGCCATTGCCCTCTGTGTGCAAAGGTTCTTGGGACAGATGGTAAACACATGAGATGCTTAGCACTTAAGAATGAATGAGATCTTCTGATTTCCTTTATCCTTAAGGTCTAGCTGACTATCATTAAAATCCCTGGAAAGATAATGATGTGGACTAGGGGACACATTTACACATCTTCCCAATGTTTGATACTAAAGAAAAATATATCATTACCTTCTCTTGGAGCTTTTATTTTCAGAGTAAATAGAAATGAACAGATTCTGAAGAAGAAAAAAAAAAGGTGGCCAAAATGGGATGAGAGATGACTTTTACTGCAGACATACTTTTTTTCTTTTTTATTATTATGAATAAAGAAGTCACATTTTCTATCCTTGTATCTCCTTATTCAAGGTCCTTTCCCCCTCCCACCACATCAGGTCATTCTCTCTTCTCCACATACTTAAAGATAGAGAAGGAGAGGAAGCTGTTGAAACTTTCATATATGGTGATCAGTATGTAAAATAAGATAATTCAAATGGCACTTAGAGTGTTCCAGTCCAGAAAGCTATGAGAAAACAAGGTCAGGAATGGGAAGCACTTTTCAGACACATTCACATGTCTCTGTCATTTGTCCTCTGAAGACTCTGGCCTTCAGCACTGAAAACGTGTGTGAGCACTTAGCTTCTGCTTCAGAACCCGGGCTGCACATGAATCACCTGAGTCTTATCCACAAACTTTTTGATGGAGTTGATTTGGAGTGTGACCCATGCTTTTGAAAGCTCTTCCAAATGACTCTACTGTGAAGTCAAGTGGGAACCAATTACTTGGCTTACCTGGGACTGAGAAGGACTTTCTAGAGAGTAATATTTAGGGGTACATGTTTTTCTCTCTAACCATTGTTCCTAGATGTATGGCTTTGGGGAAGCATGGAAGGAAAGAGAGGGCAACTGTTTATTGCACAATCATAGAGAGCATAAAAAATAGATTTTTGTTAAATGGAGTGTTCAGAATTTCGCCACATAAAATGTCTTGGGGAGGCACATATACTTTGTATTTTATTTTACCTTTGATATTTGAAAATATGTTATTCCTGAAAATCTTCTCCTTCTCTCGATTATAAAAGGAAAATTTCTATAGCAACTGGGTTAACTTCCATAAGCCTGTGCTGTGAGAAGGTAAGCCTGTCTCTTGCATTGAGGCAATGGCAAATGGTAAATGTCAACTGACCAGGGAGATTTTAGGAAATTGTCTAATTCAGAGTTTGAAAATATTTTTAAAAATATAGAGTTTCTCAAAACATAGAGTCTCTCTGTTTAGTCTTGTCTGCCTCAGAACTCATGCTGTGGATCAGGCTGCCCTCAGACTCATGGAGACAGACCTGCCTCTGTTTCTCAAGTGCTAAGACTAAAAGTGTGCATCACTATACCCAGTTTGGGTTTTATCAAACTTTAGTAACAATTAGCTAGTTGTAACGCCTTACTCAGAACACTTTTATAGAGTGGACAATCAGGAAAATAACAACATTCAACTTCCCCACCCAGTTAGATGTCCCACTTCCTGGTCTAGCCATATAAGTTTCCTTGTCCTCCCATTCATGCCTTCTTCCCAATCCCAATTCACCAGGTCTAGTGTGAATCCCATACCTAGGGTCCCAGCTTTGTCTAGCCACCCTGACTGCATTAATCAACATCTAGGCTTCTAGCCAGAACCACCTTACCTGTTACCAGCCAAGGACACAGAAGCATTCAGTCTGAGGACTCATGGAGACAGAATCTTTACCTTTCAGCCTGAGGAATCAGTAGTGGTGAGAATGTTCTCTACTGGCTTGTGCTTCTGTCACTCTGATCTTTTAGCTTTACCCAAATATCTGTCTCCAAGTTTTCATTATAATGCAACAAGTCTTCTCTCCGAAATCTACCAGAACTATAGAAATGCTTGCTAACGAAGCTATATCAGCACCCAAAATTCAAAGTTATTTCATCAAATGATCAAAGAAGTTTAAGGAAGACAAATAGAACAGCTTGGTGATATTAAGACAAAAGAACTTAGCAAAATAAAAGCCTAAGTGATACCCAAGAAAATACAAACATTCTACTGATGGAAATGAAGAAGGCAATCTAGGACCTGAAAATGGAATCCAATAAAGAGATAGAGACATTGAATAGGACTCAAGCAGAAATGAAGATAGAAGTGAAAAACCCAACCACTAGAAAGCACAAAAGAAAGTCTTATGAGTACAATAAACCAAGAAGCAGATGGAATATCAATACTCAAAGTAGAGGATCTAGAACAAATAAGGGATACTTTAAAAATTTAGCAAAAGCACAAGATAGGAACACATAGGAAATGTGAGACATCATTAAAAAAAACCTTCAAATTATAGACATAGATGAGAAAGAATCCTGAATGAACAGCATAGACCAGATCCTAAACAAAGGGAAGATGCACCCATATAGATACAAGAATCCCATAGAACACCAGAGACAATAACCCACATCATTCTGTAGTTAAAACACTAAGTACACATAACAAACTGTATTGCTCATTCCACTCTACAACTTCCTTTGTCATTAGTGACATCACCGAGGAGACTGACTGAGGTAGAGGTCCCTGAACTTCCAACAACCCCCCTGCTTTGTTCTGCCAGCCCTGAATGTTGCAAACCAGAACACAAAGCTACCTGTAGCTCATCTAAAGAGGATGACTGCATCTTTCTGTTCAAGGTCAGCAGTTTTGCAGACATGATGGGCATCGTGTAGGATTTTCACTGGATAAAACAGAGCCAAGACCTGAACCGGAGTTTACTGAAGGAAGAAGACCCTGCTGTGCTTATCTCTGAGGTCCTTAGGAGGAAGTTTGCTCTGAAAGAAGAAGACATCAGTAGAAAAGGAAACTGACAGCACTGACCACAAACTCAGTCTCATGCTCCTGAACTCCTTCAATAGCTGCCTTCCTCGATGCAGATGTCTGCCTCAGTTAGAAGTCTGCAACAGTCTTGCCAACCAGCTAGGGCTTGGGCTGGAAGAGAAGACCTGATTGTGTGTTATTTGCACTTAAACCTCCACAGAAGCTAAGGTCTGTGATTTGAGATGAGGCATTTGTTACAGATAATCAGGTAGGGTGGAGTGTCTGCTTAAGAGATGAAGTTTCTTGTTTTTCCTCCTCTGTGTGAAAATGGGCCCTAAATGGATGACTCAGTTCTGCATTAGACTCCATAAATGGTCTCACTGAACACTTAGTGCATGGCAGTCACTCTCAGACACTTCCTTGCAGCACCAAGGCTAAGGGGGAGTGGCTGTTTATGTTCATGTCCACAGGGATGATCTTATGCTGCTCCATCATAAACATACACCAGTGCCCAGCAATCACCTGTTTCCTCTAGCTATGGCAGTCAGGCCACTGGACCAGCCAATACTCAGCTGCTACAGGGAGGCCAGAGCTATTTTTTCTTAAACATATTTTATAAAACTACAACGAGATCTAGCCTATAAGGCCTCATCAGTTTTACTGATTTGAAGTTTGTTCCCTCTGTTGACTTCCTTAAGTCTAGGGAGAGAAAAGAGCATACCATCCTTCTAGGACAATAACTGATTTCTTGGGTTGGCCAAGGTTTTATTTACTGCATCATGCATGACTCAGGTCCCCTCAGGGCCCTTTTCTCTATGGTATGAATACACGTGTCTGAGTTGAAGTACTACCTGACATTAAATGAAGGATTTGGAAAAAAAAGAAGAAAGCAGCAAGAGAAAAAGCTCAAGTCACACATAAAGAAAAACCTACCAGAATAACAGCTGATTTCTCAATGGAAACTGAAAGCCACAAGAGCCTGGAGCAATGCTTTCCAAGTCATAACAGACTATAATGGCCAGCATAGACTATTACACACAGGAAAAATAACCACCATAAACGAAATAAAAAAACCTTCCATGAAATAAAGAGCCTAGAAATTTCATCCAACAAACCAAACCTAAGAAACCTTTAAGACTGAAGAGATGTATGAGTATAGTAGAGAGACTATGGAAAGAAATGTGAAGCCATAATTGTTCAAACACAAAGTACATTAAGAACACAAACATCAAAAGTCAACAACACAAAGACCACAATTAACACATACAATTCAAAAATTTTAAACTTAAAGCCTCAATTCCTTAATCAAAAGACATAGACTGACTGAATATATCTGGAAACAGAGCTCACATATTATATACAAGAAAAATATCTTTGGTTTAAATATATTTACCACTTTAGAGTAAAATTATGAACAAAAGTATTCCAATCAAATAAGTTCAGGAAGCATACAGACATCATTTTAACAAAATTAAATTTGATTTAAAAAGGTCCTAGAAAATATAGGACTTGATAGAATATTAAAAGTTATATATGAAAACCCAAAGCCAACATCATTCTTAAGGGAGAAAAGTTTAAAGCAATTCCACCAGAGGAAGGAGACAAAAATGTCCACTATCTCTATTCTTTATCAATATGTTTTTGAAGTACTAGGTGGAACAATAAGACAAGAGAAGGAAAATAAAGATATACTATTTGGGAAAGAAATCTGTCTATCTGTGGATGAAATGATACTATTTATACATTATAGATCCCTAAAATTCTAATAAAAATTCTATAAATGATAAACAAACTTATTAATGTGTCAGGATACAGAATCGTCTTATAAAAATCAATTATAGATAACAACAACAAACACATAGAGAAGCCGACTATGGTCATACTCCCATTCCCAATAGTTTCAAAGAAAATAAAATATCTTGCAATAAACATAAGTGAGAAAGTGAAGGACTTCTACAATGAATATTTTAAACCTCCAGAGAAATAAAGACCCTAGAAAATGGAGGGCAAACCATGCTCATACATTGTTAAAATTAATGCCATGAAAATGTCATTCTCCCAAAGTTATTTATGGATTCAGTGAAATGCCAATAAAAATTCTTACCTAATAGAAGTATTTTATAAAACACATATGGAGCCATAAAAGATCTGAATAACACAAACAATCTTGAAGAAAAAAATAATGTTAGAAGGACTACTATTCCAGATATTAAGATATATTGCAGAGCCATAATAATAAAACAATATGGTACTGGCATGAAAACAGACACATAGACAAATGGAAATGAAAGCTTCTTTAACAAATGGTGTATGATGTACACAGATAGAAAACTGAAATTAAGCCTATATATATCACTTTGCACAAAAACTTAGTAAAATAGATCAAAGACTTAACACTAAAATTGCTATGATTAAAAACATATGGAGAACTCTATATCATATAGATATAGGAAAAAATTTTCTGAAAAAGACTCCATTTGCCCAAAAATTAAGGCCAAAAATGGACAAGTGGGACCTCATGAAATTAAAAAAGCTTCTGGAAAGCTTAAGGAAAAACCAAAACCAATTAAGTCTCATAAAGATGAAGCCAATGGAATGGGAAAATATCTTTTACATAATGGGAGAGAATGTTTGCTAGATATACATCTAACAAAATAAATATATAAATACATAAGTATAAATATATGTACACATCATACATATATATCTAAAATATAAAAATAACTTAGAAAACAGAGTCAAATGACTCTTGAAAAAAACCAAATGGCCTATTTGAAAAAATGAAATTGAAACCATCATAGAAAATTATCAGACGAAGAAAAAGAATGGTTAAGAAAAAAACCTAAGCAATATTGGGACAGTGGGACCTTGGGACTGCCTGCCGCCTGCCGGGGGGAGGGGGGCAGAATGGGGGGGAGTCGTGGAGAAGAAAGAATGACCTGATGTGGTGGGAGGGGGAAGGGACCTTGAATAAGGATATACAAGGAAAAAAAGAATTTTATTTTAAAATAAATAAATAAATAAATAAATAAATAAAAAGTTTATCAAAAAAGAAACAACTAAAAAAATGTTTATTGTTCACAGTAATTAGAGAAATTTAAAACAAAACAACTTTGAGACTTTATCTTGCATCATTCAGAATGGCAAAGATCAACAAAACTACCAACAACAAATGCTGGAGGGGTATGGGAACAAGGGAACTTTCATTCACACTTAGTGGAATTGCAGACTTGTGAAGTCCCTCTACAAATCAGTGTGGAGAAGAAAGCTAAAATTAAATCTATCTTATGATCCAGCTATACTATTTCTTGGAATATGCTCAAAGGATTTGTCATCACACTCTACAGAAACTTGCTCAGCCATGTTTATTGCTGATCTTTTTTACAATAACTGTAATTAGAAATAATTTAAATATCCTTCAAGCAAAAAAAAAAAAAAGCACTCAAGGGGAGGAATCAGACTGTGTTTCTAAGCATGGACTGGCACTTTGGGGCCCTTTCCCTCCAGAGGAACACCTAACCCAGTCTTGATATTAGGAGGAGGAAATCGAACTTCCTTGGAGTGGATGCTGACCTGATCCACCTTGGGATCTCTTGCCCTTTCTGGGGAGAAGATGGAAGGATGGGGCCGAGGGAGGATGAAGGCTGACAGTGATTGGGAGGGGGAGCAAGGGGATACATGGATAAAAAGGACTTTATTTTATAAATAAATAAAAAAGAAAACAAACAGTTCTAGTAAAAAAAAAAAAGAATGCACTGTAAAATACTATTTTAGCTGTAAAGAAAAATAAAATCATCAACTTTACAGGTAAATAACTTGATGAAACTAGTGAAAATCATATTGACTGTGGTAATCCAGACAGAGAAAGACAAATGTCACATATACTGTTTCATAGAAGACTCCTAACGCCAAATCTGAAGATTTGAGTACATATCTTGGAGTAACTGTAGAGACCAGAAAGGAAAAATGATCATTGCTGAGATGGTGGTATAGGATGATTAAGAACAATAGAAGGGAATTCTGAACAACAGGCCCACCCCTAGCATTAAAATAAAACACACTTAGATGAGGGTACATTGTGGACACTGATTCTTCACCATACATAGTTCAAACAATATTCCTTTGGTACCTGTATAAGAAGAAAAGTAATCACTCACATATTGTTGTGAGGATTTTTTTTTCCCCAATCTAGAGGCTTAATTTGTCTGAGCATTCTTTCTTGTACTCCTTTTGTGGTTTTTTCATTTTGGTAGCTTTTCTGTGAGATTGCTTATAAGCTTTTAGGTTGGGAAGACTGGCCACAAAATTATAGAATGAGATGACAGAATTGGCTCTGTCTTTTGTGAGCTGAAGCAAGTTTTCCAGGATGAACAGTGCAGAGATAGTGGCAAGGGTTAGTTGCCACGTCTTATTGCTAGTTATGGTCGATGGTGCTACAGCATTTTATATAGCTAGATAGACAATCTATGCTTTATTTCATGTAAAATACCATTCATATATATATATACATATATGTGTATATACATACGCACACATGCACATAACTTGAGACAATTTTAAGATATATATCTTAAAGATACGATATATATCTTAAAAATATATATATCCATATGATATATCTTATATATCTTAAAACTGTCTTCTTACTTAGTACTGGGACCTGAAGTGAGCTCCCTGACCTTCTCACACCACATATCATAGAGTCACTTAATTTGCATGGGAATGCAAAAGGATGGCTTTAGCTGTGCTTGCTATTTCATGGCACCACAGTATAATGAAGTGACTTAAGTTGACCCTGCTCATCTGTGGGATAATGAAAATTTTTTTGTAAGTTTGAAGGGTTGGTATTCTTTTCCCTTAAGTCCACAGCTTCAGAAAATTATTGAGAATAATTGGGAAGGTAGGGGGTCTTTAAGCAGCAGTGCCTGGCAACTATGCAGAGTAAATTTAGTTATACGTGAGCATAGAGAATTTTGTAGATCATGAATCTAAGTAGGGTAGCTGGTATAGGATAAGCTCCAGGGGAGAGCAGCAGTGTCCGCCAGGCAGCCTGTCAGTGCCACTGAGCATCACCGCCTGTTCTTATACTAAAGGGCCCTCAGGACAGCAGGGAGTAGAGAAAAAATAAGAAAGGAAAGCTGTGCCAATCAGCAATAAGCAGAAGAGATAATCTAATTAAAACAGAGTAACTGAAGAGATTGCTTCCATTGCATTAGGGATATTTTTAGAAGCACCATGGTAGTATTTTATACAGGAAAACACCCACTGCTCTCACCAATATATTAAAAATCTCTAGGCGCCTACTCAAAATTGGACATTGGCCAATTCCTTTCCGTTCTTGCTTCTAATAGAAACTGGTTATGCTGTGTTTGCAATTTGAAATTTCTTTCACCATCTTTTCCATCCAGATTCATGATGCAAAGATGCTGTTAAGGTGCCCTTCCATCATGTTTCTTTTCCCTTATTCTCATTTTTATTTCCACCAACTAATAGCACAGAACACAAGCCACCAACACAATACAAACTATGTATGTATACTAGAGGCAAAGAGTAAAAGTCTGTATTTTTTTTATTTTATGAAAGAACAGAAGCTTTAATTAAGTGCTCTTCCTATTTACCCAATTTAATTTGAAAAGCTAAAGTTATTGATTAAAAAACATTAAAAGGCATCCATAGTTCTGGTTCCAGGCCATTGCTGGCAGACCATTTACTCGTGGAGTATAATTTTCCATTTCCTCCTGTACAATGAAACCCTTTATTAAATGCTTTCTCACTGTGGACAGATTGGTTTATAGTTGAAGCAAGCAGGGATTTATAATCCTTTGCTGCTATTTGCTTGCCCTTCAACTCAGACTTTGCCAACACCATACAGATTTATCTCTTTAGCTTTGAAAGGACTTTGGATTTGGGGTGGTTTTATTACACAAACTGAAGTAAACTCAACACAAGAAATTGTGACAACCAAGTAGAGCTTGGAAGGACTGATTAATTTCAGTTTGCTCAAGATCACAATAAGCTAAGAGATAATGAAAGACATTACCTTCAAAAGGCTTGAACATGGAAGCTGGAGTTCTCAATCTTGAGTGACCAAAATATACGTTAAGGAAAAAGCTGTATGGTTTTTTATGCCCTAGTTTTCTTAAAGCACACACTGCCACTTCTGCTGGATGTACATACTTTCAAAGAAATGAGTCACTAAACCAGCCCATATTCATGAGGATGGAAATTAAGTGCATTTACTATATCATAGAATATATGGGTGTATTTTAAAACCATTATATACATTCTTTTCAGTCTGTTTCCTCCTATAATTATTCAAATATCTCAGTCTTTCACTTTACTTAAACTATGGTTCAAGTGCTACCACTAAAGTGAGGTCATTATGACAGACCCCACCCCATAAAATATTCTGCTCCAAATGCTATTTTCTACTTAAACTTCTTCAAAGCTATCCATCATAATACAATATTCTATCCTAGATCACTTTATATTCTGACTCTTCCATCAGAGAAAAGTCAGAAGGCAAGAGCTTTCATGATTTATTCACTGCCATAATGCCTAAACTATAGTTATTCCTATTAACTATATTTTAGCATTAGCACAATAATCATTTATTGGTTGAACTCATTTATTTTCTCATTAAGGAAAAATTTTTGGTATCCTTTATTCTTTATTTTGAAACAAAAAATAGAGGAATGAAAAATTGTTTATAGTAAGAAACAGGATAACAAAATTACTACAAGTTCTCAGACTTCTAGATATTCAATGGTTACTTCCAAAATGAGTTGTGCCATGAGTTCTTGGGAAAGAATTGAAGATTTAAGTAGAAAGAGATGTTTGAAGTTGTGAGAGAGCTACAGTGGCCTGGGTAAGTGGAAAGTAGACAATTTAGTGAAGAATTCTGGACATTCTACAGAACATATGGGACAACTCTTCTGATTAAATTGAGGGAGACATGGATGATGCTGATACCCTGAGAGCAGGGGAAATGTCTAAAAGAAACAAGGAAAGATACATAAAAGAACAGTAAACCAAGCAGAAAACACATAGGGTGGATCTGAAGCAGTTCAAGCCAATATATTGTCATATTTTCCATCTGAATGCACAGTATTTCCTTGGGGAAAGCAAGGAGAAGTGGTAACCAAAAGACTTGAATTGTACTGATGTAGTCCACAGTTAACCAGGGAGAAAAGAAATTCTAACAAGAAGTATCATCCTAAAAAAGAAAATCAAAGTTAGATTTATTATATAATCCCGCTCTACCACTCTTGAGCATGTATCCAAAGCAATCTGAGTCAATATACTACAGAGGTAATTGTGCATCCATGTTTATTGTCTCAGTACTGATGATTATAAAAATATGAAACAACTCTAGATGTTCCTCATCAATTAAATGGATAAAATTTATATATAAATAAATTATATGTGTGTTTACATGTATGATGATATTTTTATATATGATTGTTACAGGAGCGAGTGAGAAGGCATGATATCAATAGCACATACACCTGGAGTCTGGTGAGAAACAAACAGCAGATTCATTTCAAACAAACGGCAGGCTCATTTCTTGCAGATATGGGGCTCACCTATATGCCTCCTTCTGATTTCCCATTGGCAACCAGAGACTCCTCTAGCTGTGTTGTCTCTCTCTCATTGGCCTCCAGTATCTCCATGATCATGAGTGACCAATCACCAGGGACAATGGCAGACTCAAAGCTGGCTCAACAGGAAGCAGCTATTGCATACGCCTATGCACATCACCCAGAACAGGGCAACCAGTTTCATTAGGCTAGCTGGCTACATTTCCCTACATATAGTTATGCATGTAATTCTGATATATTTATATAATGAAATAATGGAATTTTATTTATCCATAAAGAAGATTAAAATTGTTTCAGGAAAATGGATACTGCAAAATAGGCCATACTCAGACAAGTATTAAATGTTTCCTCTTAGGTATTGTCATGCAGATGGTTTTATATGTTGTTGAACATGCCACATGAAGGTTTTGGGCAATGGATTTCAGTACTGAAGAGACTACAGACAGAAATCTGAACTAAAAGAGGCTTGCAAAATTTTGTGAAATATAGCAAAAAAATGGGATTTCCTAAAATATTATTTTTGAAGGGATCTTTGTGAGACAAGAGGGAGGCAATAAATACCAAACCACTACCATATGGCAAAGAGTTTCTAGTTAATGCTATCCTACAGGTGTCACTCATAATCATAGCCAGTAATACCCCTGAAGGGTAATTTAAAGAAAATCCTACAGGGATTGCTCCACTAGTGATAAAGAGCAAGTGAAGAAAGGGCTTTATAGAGGATACAGCCAAGTTTCACAAAAGGAGCTTCTGGCACTTTCAAAGTGTTTTCTATCAGATGAAATGAATCACATAAATGCAACGTAGCATTAGTTGAGAATATTTCACTGTGAGCATCAAGTCAAAATTATCCTAACTGTATTGATAAAAATGAGGCAGAAAAAGCTGAAATTTCATGCTCTTTTCTAAGAAATGGGTTCTGTTATTCCCTGGGCTCTCACTGTGTAGTGGGGCAGAAATTGCTTCAGGGCACAGTCACAGGCAGCTAAGAATCCACACCAAGCCTTTGTCCAATGCTTACATTTCTTTTTCCTCCCAGAAACTCATAAAGCACCTTGGCTGACCCTTCTCCATCACCTCCTAAAAAGACAAAAATGCTGTCACCAGCTTAGCCATTAACAGGCACACGATCAATTCTTTGATTTTCTTTAAAGCTGGTTTATATATGCCCTAGAGAAGAATTAACAATCTTGTCACGTGTGAACTTCATTCTCTTTCAATCTTTCTCACCATGAGAAAAACCCCTCTAGGTCCCAGCGTCTATTCAGAAAGTCACAAAGTTTCCAGCATCCTTGAAGTTTGCCCCAATTCACCTGCAACAAAAACGTCCAAGACACTAGTGAGCTTTTTTCTTTCTTTCTTTTTTTTTTTTTTTTTTTGACCAGGAGCTATATTTTTGGTGCATGCAAAGCATAAGGAAAGATGGATGGAGGCCTTACTCCAGAGAGAAGGTTTTAAAGTGTAATCAAATCTTTTATTGGTCTTATATAGAAAGCCTAGGACTAGCCTGAGCAATCTTCAGTGGCCTCCTCTTTTATCTAAGAAGCAGGCAATAATTGATTTGACCTGCTTTATGGGGACAATCTCCCAGGCACGACTGAGTGCTAATTGCTACTAATGAGGTGGCATTTCAAACTGGCTGTGGTCTTCAGGTTTCTGTTCTCTTTACTCCAAGCAGCATTCAAGCCACTGGCTTGGAAGTACAGCTTCCAGCAAGGCATCACCCCATAGCAAGCTACACTTCCCCCAGCTGCTGAAGGTTGTGTTAAACAGGGCAAATTGCACTGACTTTCAAAAAAATGATCTGGCTGAATGAGCAGCTTCTCAAGATGCAGGGAGGAAATGATTTCTAAATGTTACAAGATTGCTGGAAATTACTTTCATAATGACTTTTTACTGGTTTTGCCCATTTACAAACATCCTTCTCTCTTGCCCAGAGGAAAACCCACAAGATAGTTCCATGAGCAAATGTTTTCTTCATGTTTTGAATCAAGTCCCTGGTGTTACAAAATTAACATGTGGTGGTGCCACCCTTATAAATGATAGTCACTTGTCAGATTTATTTTATCTCTTGAAGAGCAAAAACACAATCCCTTTGAAAAACTATGAAATAAAAGCAACCTCAGATAGTACAAAGATATAAAGCAAATGGTCACAAAATCCCCTGTAAAAAAACTGGATGGGAAATACACTCTTTTAGAAGTAGACTTTCTATTACTATGACTACCCATAGACCACATATAAGGACATGGATATGTTCTAGTATAACTTTGTTTACAAAAGCATAGCCTGATAGCTTTGGGTCTGTGGCCCATCCCTGTCAACTCCTGATCTTCAGTAAGATTTTGATTAATATCTCAAATCTGGAGATTTTATATATATATATATATATATATATATATGTGTGTGTGTGTGTGTGTGTGTGTGTGTGTAAAGTAATCCAAAAATCTCCCATAATTAATTATTTTAATTGGTATTCTGAAGATACAATGAGAATCACATTTTGTTTATGAGGAAGTAAACTCTTTCCAATATCTATCAAGTAAAAATACTCTTGATTCTAATCTCAATATTTTGACTGTTTCATTCTTTTTCATTTTCTTTTCTTTGATACTGAGAATTGAACCCAGGATGTTATGTATGCTGAGCAAACACTTTACCACAAAGCTATATCCCAGCCCTTAGCTATATAGGTTAACTTTGTAAGTATAGCACATGAGACCATAGAGAGAGTTTACCTCTTCCACACTAATTCTTATTACTAAATACAAATGGCATTTGGAACATCTTCTATGAACCAGAACCTCTTTGGATAAATGCTGAAATGAATAAGACCATGTGTGACTTCCACTGCCAGGGAACTAACAAAGATCCACAATTTCATATTAGGAATTCATTCCTTTGTGCTTGCTGCCAATGTTTACATTCTTCTCTTGCAATGTAGCTAAGACGAATTCCACTTTCACGCTACATTTTTCATGTGTTCTACTTTATTCAGAATTTAATGTTCAGCCAGCATAAACATTGGACACCTCTATATAATTGAAACTATTGTTTAATGTGGTATTTTTCAATATTGTGGTTTGGTGAAGCAATTTAAAGCCTAGATTTCTGTGTATATGGGCAAGTTCTATGTACAACCTAGATACAGACAACAGAACTGAAATATAATTGAGACTCATTTGTGCAGTTGTTTGTACTAATTGAAAACAAGAAGAAGCAATAGGTTGAAATGAGTGCCTTAGGTGATGCTCCCATGGGTGTAGTAAAGAAATTATGCTCTGTAATTAAAACTCTTATGCTTTGGGTTATGTCTATTTTCTGTCATAATTTTACTATTTAGCAATGAATGCTAATAAATTCCTGGAAACACTGAGTATAGAAACTACAGGGCTCTTTTGTTTACCATGTATCTGCTTTGTGTTAGTTAAAGACAAATTCCTTTCTAGAAGTTTAGATTCCTTTAATGCCACTAGTATTACAGATGTGAGAGGGAACATGTTAAATACAATAAGAGCAAAAAGAATTTATTATTGCACACATAAGTCCTCTTGGAGACATACATTGTTGTTCAGTGGCATAAAAAGGTACCTAAATAAATGTACAGGAGATCAATACAATAGAAGTAGCGATGCTTCTTAATCAGTCTGAAAAGAGGAGCCAGAAAGTCCTACAAAGAGTGCTTGATGCACAGGTGGGAATGAACTGATACTAGCCAGCATTTCTCATTTAGTGCATAATAATTTTTGAATAGCTATCATTAACAATTTTGTACAGGACAAAAATTATCTTTGTTGGTCCCTTGGTAACTCTTATTGTATGTACCTCATTAATTGTTTAATTTTACCAGAGTCTCATTGGGTTAAGACTCTGAAACTAAATCATCTTTCCTTTCTCAGAATATCTAGCTCAATATTTATAAATATTGAGTACTTATTAAATGAACAAAGATTGAATACTGGTCCAGGCCATAAATACTTAAAACGTAATTGCAGAATATAGCTTCTTTCCTGTATGTACAGAGCAAATGTTTTAAATAAAAAACATGGGATTTGGTTCTGGTTTTACAAGAAATAGTTCTTGCTTTTAATTGAGCTGGGTTCCTATGATTTAAAATTTCTCTGATTTTAATGTAAGGAGACTGAATTTGATAATATTTATGATGGGTCTTACTTAGAACAACCAGTTGCCAAATAATGACATGGAGAATTTTTATTAAGTTTGACCTTATCTTAGACTTGTTCCCAATTAGCTCTTAAAACTTAAATTAGCTCATTTATATTAATCTGTGTTCTACCACATGGCTCATTACATCTCCTCAGTATAATACGTCTGATTTCCTCCTTGTCTGGATGGTGAATCCTCTGCATCAGATTTATTCTCAGAGTTCCTTTGTCTGCATGGAACTCTTGTCTGTCTTCCCATGTATAGCTTTGGACTTTGAGCTCTTTATTAAACCAATCAGAAAGTGCCTTAGGTAGGTGAGATTAAACAAAGAGGCATCATCACACAGTTTACAAAAAGATTATCCCAACAGCTATTAAACGTCATTTTAAGTTTTAATATTTTATGAATGACACAGAAGTATGTTTATGTTAACTTATGTTCAAGTTTTCATTCTTTGTTATGATTAACAATTAAGACATATTTGGGGTGGTAGAAAAATGGTCAATAAAGGTCTTGAGGCAAGTAATGAAAGAAAGTTCTTTTGAAAACTCCCATCTGGCCATATATGATATTTAGTGAAGCTGCTCACCAGCAATCTAGCTTTTTCTCCTTTCCTAGTAACATGGAAACTGAAATATATATAGCAGCATCACTAGCTTTGGCCATAACAAATTATGAACAACAACATTATGTGTCTCTTAGGAGAAAGCTTTAAGAATATAAGTGTAATCCTGAAAATATACAGGCAACTAACATCATACTAACTCAACAGGTTATATTTAGGAATATATGCATATACATATATACATGCAATAACAATTATTAAAAAGGGACTGTGAACTTGAAAGAGAGTAAAAAGAGCTCTGTAGTAGGGTTCAGAGGAAGAAATGAAAAGGAAGTGATGTTATTACATTATAATCTCTGTGTGTCTATATATGTATGCATTACATATAATGTGTATATATGTGTTATATATATGTATATATGTAATTTCTGTGAGAAAGCATATATTTTGCCATGTTTTATTTGACTGTTTCATGATGCTACAAAACTTTTCAGGGTAAAGATGGTCTCAAGTTGAGAATGAGGTGAACAAAATTCTCAGTCAACTCTCAATTAACATGCATCAAAAGCAAGAAAAGAAATTTCATTGATTTATGCCTCTGAAGCTAGATGATAATTTTTAGCACTGCACAGAAAAGTCTGATTCAGATCATCCCACTCCATTACTATCATTCTTAGATTTAGTAATGGTTAGTTAACTACTATAATATATCGGTCATCTGTATTAACTGGAAATATGCTGCCAGCATTCAGGCAGTATGAATGTTGTAAGATGTCTTTTGAAGGGGGATATAATTCACCCAATTTGCCCTTAGGTCTCCAGAGTTTAAAATTCTTTTTCCCTTACTGTGAATTATAGAGAATACAAAGTTATCTCTACAATAAAGTTATGCTTTCTTTCTTATATCTAGACCTGGAGTTTTTTCAGTAAGGGGGGAAAGAGTTGGTGGTAAAGATATTGACTTGAAAATTGAATCTATGAATCTGAGAGGACTGATATCTAAGGTTGATGGGGTACATGATGTAAAATCACTAATATATATATATATATATGAAAATTGGTTATAATTTTAAGTTCACTGATCCAAATAGGTGAAAAATTGAAGACAGAAGAGCCATTCTTTTTATGCTGGTATACAAACCAGCCACTTTACCTACCAAACTCAGCCATTTTAATAATAGTATATCTCAGATGGAGTGCATATTTTAAAATACAATAGTTCAGTTAATATGACAAGTTTTAAGCTATAATTTGCAGTCATGTTTGTATTAACATAAATTACTATTTCTTGATATCTATACCATAATGGTAATTATTTTTATACATGATTCTTTTGGGGAATATGAAGAGGAAATATAAATATTTCACTGTTATAAATAGGAAATTTCAATTATGTTACTTTTATAAAAGTTTTGATGTAAATCATTGATACATAAATTTGATTAACTCATGAGAATACAGATCAATGAAGTATCACAAACTAAACACACTTTTGTAATAATCAACCAACTAAAGAAACAAACATGATCACACCATGAACTTCTCCATCTGCCTTGTACCCATTTTTAATCCCTTTCATCCCAAGAGAAACCACCATACTCTCACTAATAGAACACACTGATTCTATCTAACATAACACACACAACTGTGTCTTTTAGGCATGTATAGGAGTGTTATTGTTAGGACAAAAATATATGTGTTCTATTTTAGAAAACACTAAGAAACACTTCTGCAAAATGGTCATGTGATAAATGGCAAATTTTTCATTTAACTTTACATTATGATTTTGGAATACTTTTCTTGAGTAGTGGAGCATTTTATTCTGGATAATTGTCCTGTAATAATCTTCAACATCTATATAAACAAGCTTGAGCTAGTATGCTGGATGGCCAAAACCATGTAGATGGGTCAACTCTGTCATCCCAATCAACAACTACTCAGCCAACAGTGACATACATAAAAGGCTATTGTATGAGTGGGGTTCTCTGAGACAATCATAGACAAGCCTTTCCTAGCAGATGGTAGGTGTGTGTGGTAGTCTAGCCAACATCAGCCAAGCCTATTCCAGATCAGTATCAGTAGAACTATTATCACAACTGTAGGCTTATGAATACTAATACATTGTAATTTTTATAAGACACAAAGCCATGCAGCTGTCAAGAAGACATTGACAAAAGTACAATGAGGTGGATATTATTAACTTCATTTATTGGTAAGGAAATTTAGTTAGAAAGACTAGAAGACAAGACTAAGAACACCAAGCCAGCAAAGGATGGAGTTAGCAATCAAATCCTGCCTAAATCCCAAGCAATTTCTCCATGATCTCAACCTCTTCTCTCCTCTGAGCAAAAGTTCAATTATAATTCTCAGCAACCAACATTGGGCAATACTATCATTTGACCTTCAGACTTCTCTTGCATTTCAGAGGCTAACTGGGGGTGGGAGGGGTTTTCTGAAAGTACTCTTTAGTGTTACACTTTAAAATATTGCTTAAAGGTACATATCCACATTTTTCCTTCAATATAATTGAAGTATATGTTTTATTAGTTACTTTTATCATTGTTGTGACCAAGAAACAAAATAAACAAAATCATGATGGAGAAGCAAGTGACCCTTGAATGTGGATCAGCAATATGATGTTGATTTCTCACATTTCAGCAACATAAAAGCAGAGAGGTAAGAGGAAGTAGAAGGCAGGCTGCAAATCTCAAGGCCTATTGCTTATAAATATCTAGACCGCATTCACCAAACTTTCTACAATCTATATGAAGCCACCAATGAGTGGCCAAGTGTTATACACAGAAGTCTGTGGAGAATATTTCACATTCAACCCAAAATACCTTACTCTTGGCCTCCCTAGGCCTATAGTCATCTCATAATGCAAAAATGCATTCAGTCTACCTTCAAAAGTCTCAAAGTCTTATAGATGCAATACTGTTCAAAAGACACAGAGTAAATATTCCCATTCCAAAAGGGAGGAATGGGATCATAACAAAGAACAAGACTAAAACAAGACCAAACTACAGCTGGGCAAACATCAAAACTTGCATATCCATATCCAGTATCTGAAGTTTATGATGCTTATTATCTATTATCTGGGTTCCAATTGACTTGGATAACCCTGCCACTTTAGCTCAGTTGCCTGCAACTATTGAGACCTTTCTCTTAGGTTGACTCCCACTTGGTATCTTGTACTTTCCTTGGTGGACATACTACATTTCTGATGTATATTACAATGTCTCAGTGTATTTATTACAACTTAGGCTTTACCTACACAGGAATCATTCATCCCATTCAAGATCCTTGGAGGGAATAGGACTGTCCTACATAGTATCTGGTCTCAAAAGCCTTCTGGAACCTTAGAGTAAGCCTCCATGGCCCATCATTCTCTCATCTTGCCTGTCTGAACAACCAGCTCTATGCAGATGATGCGAAGTTCTGCCAGCTCAAATTGTGGCCTGACCCCCTCAGATTACAATTACAATAGCATCTGTGATTCTTCACAGATAAACCTAGAAAATACATTCCCTACAGAAGAATAACTAACCCAGCCCTAATGTTGGGATAAAGGAATCGAACCTACCAGACTGAACTGACCCACCTTGGGACTCCTTGCCCTCCTTGGGGAATGGATGGGGGATGGGGTTGGGGAGGGACTGGGAGGAGAGAAAGGAGGGAAAAATTTTTAAATAAAAGTTAAAAAAGAAAATACTTTTCTAATCAGTCTAACTCGAACAATGTGGCTGGCTAAGGGACTGTCTTTGATCAGGAGCTCTCTTTTCAAATAAAATTTTCATAACTGAGCTTGAACTTTTACATCCTGAATGCCACCATGGATAAATTTAACTTCAAAGTATGTTTCATATGATCTCAGTGAAAAGTGTGTGGTTTCTTTATATAGTGGTAAATTCATTAATGATTACAGATGCTGTATTTCAGTTTTGTCTGCAAATTAAAACTCATTCATGGTCCATTTCTCATCAAACTTCATAGTTCTTGCGTCTTTTTAGTCTACTTTTTTACTGTATCATCAAAAATGTGGTAAAAATATAGCGAGCAAAGTACAGGACAGAGCAATGTACATACCACAATCAAAATAAGCTTCTGTTTGGTATTTTCCTTGCCATACACATTAGTTTATTACTTTTGGACTCAGCTATGTTCAGATGTTTAGGATACTTTGCTAGAATGTAACATGAATAGCTTCTTTACAGCTTCCAGTAGAGAGAGGTCTTGTTCTCTGAATCTTCAGGAGCACAGGCTTCACTGTTCTGTCATCATTCAAGTCTTCTGAACTCTCTCAGTGATTGTTCAGTAAGCTCTCCTTATAACATTATCTACCTGAAGCACTCCAAACCCTTTAGTATCTCTAATCCTCAATTGCAAAAGACCTATAAACCACATGCTCAGGTTTCTCACTTGAATAGTAAGATCTCTACTTATCAGTATCGATTTTCTGCATTGGTTACTTTTCTCATTTTTCACATAAGACACAAGGACTTTAAAAGGGAGGGGGGCTGGAGAAATAACTCAGCGGTTAAGAGCACTGAATGTACTTCTGGAGGACCTGAGTTCGAGTCCCAGCATCCACATGGCAACTAACAACTGTCTGTAATTCCAAAATCTGCCACCTTTACACAGTTATACATGCAAGCAAAACACCAATTCACATACAATAAAAAAAGAGAGGAAGGGCTTATTTAGGTTTAAGATTCAAGGTAGAGCCCATGATGCTAAGGAAGGTATGGAGACAAGAGTAGCACTCTGCCGTAAAGGCAAAAGCAGACCAGGGAAGAAAGACAGGACATGAAGAGGGGCTGAGCCTGTTCTTCATAGATCCACTTCTTTTAGATAAGACCTTATCTCCTAAAGCTTCTACAGCCATCTAAAATATTGTCACCATCTGGGGACCTAGGGTTCAAACACACAAGCCTGTGGGGAACATCTCACATTTAAACTATAACATAGGTTGGCCAAATTTTATTACACTTGGTATTTACAGATTCCTTGACCTTTAACACTCATCTTTTATCACATTTCTGAGTATAAACTTTGTCTGAGTTGATACAAATATCATGCACATGTAAAAAGGGATATGAAAAATGTCAGTCTGAAATAGCCAATTTTAGGCATACTGAAAAGGTTTCAGGCCTTACGCAGTAGGAAGTGAAGAGTATATCATGATCCTTCAAAGCAAATGACACATAGGCATATAATTTTGACAAATTTAAAATGTTTCTAAAAAGAACTGACAACGGGTTAGCAGAAGACATAGAAGGGTCAAATTTGCATCCCATTATAATCAGGTATTTCTGTGCCAGTGGATTCTTCTTCCCAAATTGCAGATGCTAGAAAAAAATACTAGATTTGTTTATAAGGAGACCAGCACTAAAATTCTAATAAATGTAGTTTCACTTTTCTTAAGTACAATATACTTATTTTTTACTGAGTAGTGAAAGATCAGAATATATACATTAAATTACATGGGGTTGTGGGGACGTCAAGGTCTGAAGCGGGGTGCCAAGGGAATTAAGAAGACTAGATATATAGATGCACACACTGAAAGCTGGGACCAAGTAGTCTGTGTGTGCTGTAAAGGAGCCACACCAACTACACAATGACTTGGATTTGGTGCATTTATTAATTATACCACATGAGAGGATAGCTATTCTCAGCAGGAGGGTCCTAGGACAAGACTCTCAGGCTGTAATTATCTGGGAGGAGGAAGCTTAAGTTGCTACTTTTTGCACACACTGTCTGCATTCCCATGAGAGCTGAAAAAGGGTTTGCCATCCCTCTAAGCCTGACTTTGGTGGGGAGGCTTTGTCAATTTCTCGTCTCAATAAGTCATCAAATATCTCTATTTTCATCATTTCAAAATACAAAGTAAAAAATAAGCTATCTCCTTATATTTTGAGAAGGAAAAAAATAATAACTCAAAAAAATCTCACACTAAATGTAGAAGGGAACCCAGTGATGGTGTCACGTATCTTTAATCCCAGCACTCTGGGAGGCAAAGCCAAGAAGATCTCTGAGTTCAAAGCCAGCCTGATTTACAGAGTAAGTTCCAGGACAGACAGAGATACACAGCATGACCTTGTCTCAAGGGGGCTGGGATACAAGAGTCTGTGAGCTATAAAACAAGGCTTTCAAGGTGGGTGGATAGAATCTTGATAGAAAGCTGAGGCCAGGAAAGGATTGACATAGCCAAGGAAAACATAATTCTAAGCAGAAATCATAGACTAGGTGGTCTGCTGCTGGGAATGGAGAATGCCTTCACAGGGAACAATTACATTGACTGGTGCAAAATGGAGACTGGAACCATGGGAACAAACACTGGGATTTAGAATACTAGAGGTAAACATCTGTCACAGGCTCGTGTGGTAGTAGAAAATCTTATACAGACAGATGAACAAGTATTGTTAGTTTAGCTAGATACCTGAAGAAGAAAAATCAGATATAAATGAGCAAATTGAGCCAGAGAGGGCAGGGTTTTTATCATAAGTTAAAAAAGAGACTACTTAGAAGGGTTAACATGGGCAGTTGTCTGGGAAGTAAGATATGTGTTAGGAAAAAAGCCTTTCAATGACAGAAGTAATTATTCTTGTCCATTGAGGTGAACCAAAAAAATTAGACATGACTCCAAACAAAACCTTGTGTAATTAGGGGAAGATTGAACCTATCAACATGCAGCCTCTGTTTGTCAAGGGAAAGCATGATATTTCTGTGGCCAAAGTGAGGTTTGGAACTCTAATAAAGGAAATGTTTTTATATACCAAAACTTTTATATTCTTTTCGGAAAGAACAGTATGCTAGAAGAGAATTTGTGTATCATCCAAAAATATAGCTCAAAAAATTTTACATTACAGAAATTAAATATTCTTAGTCAGCTAGAGAAGTAAAAAAGGGGGAAGCAAAGTTTTAATAGGTCTATAGCAGTTTATAGCACTAAATTAAAATGTAGTGTGTGCACACACACACACACACATACACACACATATGAGTTGTCTAGGAAAAACACATCAGTGATCAGCAATGAGAAAAATTCTTCTGGGAATCTGTCCAGGAGCACAAATCTTTCTTGCTTGATGCTTCAGGCTCTAAACCTCCTTCCTAATTTTGGGGCAGCTCCCAGTTCCTGCCTAGTTCTTTACAGCTCTGACTTCAAAGCCTGGCTCTTTTTTTCAGTATTTTTTCCAGTTCACACAGTTTCAAAAAACCCCACATTCTCCAGGCTTTATGCTCTGACTCTTCTTTTTTTGGAGACACAAAACCACAAAACCAGATAAGTAATAAATGGTGTGAATATTGTATATTTTTTTTTTGTTTTTTTTTTTTTTTTTTTTTTTTTTTTTTTTTTTTTTTTTTTTTTTTTATTTTTATTTTTTCTCTCTTCTTTATTTTGTATTTATCAAAAAAAAAAACACAGTAAAAAGAATTTAAAATGTGGAAGAGTTAACAATAACTATACAGAGGATAAGAATGATAGGCATGGCTTATCAAGGGAAGAAATACACATAAGATTGCTACACCTATATTTTCTTTGTGTTCATCTTTCCCTCTGAATTTTTT
>PVIH01016934.1:0-43776 GCA_004025045.1 Sigmodon hispidus
ATAATCAAACTTAGAGCTGAAATCAATACAATTGAAACAAAAAGAACAATACAAAGAATCAACGAATCTAAGAGTTGGTTCTTTGAGAAAGTTAACAAGATAGATAAGCCCTTGGCCAAACTAATCAAAAAACAGAGAGAGAGTGTCCAAATCAAAAAAATCAGAAATGAAAAGGGGGACATAACAACAGACCCCCAGGTTTGAAGGTTTTGAAAAGCCATTTCTAGGCCCAGTGTCTCTCTAACCTACAGATCAGGATTTAGACCTTGGCTAATTCTCTAGCACCATACCTGTCTACCACCATGCTCCCTGGCACCATGCCCCCTGCCCTGATGATAATGATACTGGACTAAGCCCTTGAAGCTGTAAGCAGTCCCTCAATTAAAATATTTTTTTAGGAGTTGCTTTGGTCATGGTGTCTCTTCACAGCAATAAAGGTCCTGGAGAGATGAGGGATATAGGGAAAATATCTAAACATAATAAAGGCAATATACAGCAAGCCAATAGCCAGTGTCAAACTAAATAAAGGGAAATTCAAAGCAATCTCATTAAAATCAGAAACAAGACAGGGCTGTTCTCTCTCCCCATGAGCAATAAGACAACAAAAAGAAGATTTGTATCAAGGGGATACAAATTGGGAAGGAACAAGACAAACTATCACTATTTGCAGATGATATAATAGAATACATAAGTGACCTCCAAAATTCTAACAGGAAACTCCTAGTACTGATAGATACCTTTAGCAATGGGGCAGGATACAAGATTAACTGAAAAAAACCAATAACCCTCCTATACAAGGGCTGAAACAGTAATAAGGGAAAGATCACCCATTACAATAGCTACAAATAACATCAAATCTCTTGGGGAAACTCTAACCAAAGAAGTTAAAGACCTATATGATCAGAGTTTAAGTCACTGAAGAAAGGAATTGAAGAAGATAACAGAAAATTGAAAGATACCCATGCTCCTGGATAGGTAGAATCAACAGAGTAAAAAAAGAAAATCTTACCAAAATCAATCTACAGATTCAATGCAATCCCAATCAAAATCCAAACACAATTCTCCACAGATCTTGAAAAAACAATACTCAACTTCATATGAAGAAAAAAAAAACCACAGGATTGCCAAAAAAAATCTTGTTCAACAACAGAACTTCAGGAGACACCACCATCTCTGACATCAAGTTATACTATAGATCTACGGTAATAAAAAACAGCTTAGTACTGGCATTGAAACAGACTTGTGAATCAATGGAATCTAATTGGATACCGTGACATTAGTCTACATACCTACAGACACCTGATATTTTTACAAAGAGGCCAAAAATATACAATGAAAAAAGATAGCATCTTCGAAAAATGGTGCTGTTATAACTGGACAGTAGTATGTAGAAAAATGGAAAAATATCCATATCTATCTCCCTGTACAAAACTCAAGTCCAAGTGGATCAAAGATCTCAACATAAACTCACTTACACTGAAGCTGATAGAAAAGAAAGTGGAAAAATAGCCTTGAACACATTGGCACAGGAAATTACTTCCTAAATATAATCACCAGTAAAACAGACACTAAGAACAACAATTAATAAATGGGACCTCTTGAAACTGAGAAGCTTCTGTAACGCAAAGGACATGGTCAATAAGAAAAAACTACAGCCTATAGAATGGGAAAAGATCTTCACCAACCCTACGTCTGCCAGAGAACTGATCTCTAAAATATATAGAGCACTCAAGAAACTAGAGGTACAGCCACTTTGGAAATTAGTATGGCAGTTTCTCAGAAAACTGGGAATAAATCTACCCAGTGCTCCAGCAATATTTTGGGCATATATCCAAAGAATGCAAATTCTTACCACAAGGACACCAATGTTCGTAGCAGCATTAATTGTAATAGCCATAACCTAGACAATCTAAATGCCCTTCAACTGAAAAAAAAAATGGATTGAAAAATTGTGGCACATTTATACAATGAAATAATATTCAGCAATAAAAAGGTGCCTAAACTGGCCTTCCCCTATAATCAAATGAATAACCACACTAATAGCCATTATAGAGCCTTTATTCAGTAAATGATGGAGGCAGATGCAGAGATCCATAGCTAAGCACAGAGTCAAGCTCCTGGTCCAGCTGAAGAAAGAGAGGAGAGACTATATGAGCAAAGGATCATGAGGTGGAGACCTACAGAGACAGCTGACCCAAGCTATTGGGAGATCACTGACTCTGAAATGATAGCTGATAAACCTTCATGAAACAGAACTAAATCCTCAAAATGTAGATGACAGTTAAACAGTATGGGAAGTTTGTGGAGCCTCTAGCAGTCAGAACAGAATTTATTCCTGGTGCATGAACTGGCTTCTTGAAGCCCATTCCCTACAGAGGAATACCTTACTTACCCTTGATACTGGGGGGGAGGGACTTGGTGCTACTTCAACTCAATAATAGGTAACCCTAACACCCATTTTCTCCCACAGACAAGTCACCTGAGCAGAGAAACAGACATAGAAACCTCAGAATTAAGTGACATCATGCATCAAATAAACTTAGCAGAAATCTACAAGCTATTCCACTGAAACACCAAAGTATATAAATTCTTTTCAGTGGTTCATGGAAGCTTCTCTAAAATAGGCTACATCCTGGACTAACTCTTGCCCTTTTTTCTGTTTTTCAAACATGGATTTCTCTGTGTAGTCTTGGCATTCCTGGAAGTCACTCTGTAGACCAGTCCTGCCTCAAACTCACTGATTAAGATTATCGCTACAGTGTTTTGAGATCATCATTTCTCTACAGGCATGGAAGTAAATACATTTATTGCTATTCGACCCTTAGGTTTACATCACTTCTCTGTAACTCTATAAAAATATAAAAACCAAAATGAGTTTACAGGGCTTACTAGCATAAACTCTCTACTTTCATATACTCTTCACAGGGAAACATTGTGCCAGCAAGATAGTCCAGTGGGTCAGAGCACTTACCATGTAAACCTGAGGAGCACTGTCTGATTGCCAGAACCCACAGTGGAAGAAAAGAACTGAACTAAGGCAAGTTGTCCTCTGACCTACCACTCCTGTAGCATGGGGCCTGTACATGCAAGTGGGTGTGTACATACTCACAAACACAAACACACACACAAACATAAATAATAATAATTGTTTTAAAAAATAAAACAATACTATCTTATCCACATGGAGAAAATTAAGATTTACAATGAATCACAAACTGCTGAGTATAATTGCTCTAAAAAGCTGAGGTAGTTTCCCGATATTATTACTGCACTATACTTTCTAAGTTCTCATATGCTGTCCACTGCTAGCCACACTTTGTTGCTAAAGCTTTGGACATACAATTACAACATAAATATCAGCTATTTAGAATTAAATATAATCTATGTTTTATTCATATTTTGGATTTTGGATAACCTCTGCTCAGAATGCCTTTCATATCTTTTGGGTTAACGGTACTTTTTTAGACATGCAGATGAACATCAGCTTGTCATCTGCAGGGCCTGTAAACTTTCTTCTTTTTCTTAATTGGAGAGAGTATCCTGAGAGCTAGCCAACTTTGAAAGTCAGCCAGAAGCTTTTGAGAAAAAGCTGTTTGGAAACTATATGAAAATCTTCCAGACACATGAATTGGTCACCGCACATCCCATGTCAGGATTTTTTATTATTATTATTATGTATACAGTATACAGAAGAGGGCACCAGATCTCATTATAGATGGTTGTGAGCCACCATATGGTTGCTAGGAATTGAACTCAGGACCTCTGGAAGAATAGTCAGTGAGTGCTCTTAACCTCTCTGAGCCATCTCTCCAGCCCCAAGGATTTTTTTTTAACAAAGGAACAAAATCAGTTTTATTAACTGATAATTGAGAAATTAAATTTTTGTTCTTTATAAATATAATGCAAGAAGTTTACATTTTTGTCTATTATTTGCAAATATTTTTGGTATTTTATTTTATTTTTATTATGAATAAAGTCATATTTTTTATCCATGTATCCCTTTGTTCAAACTCCCTTCCCCCTCCCGCCCCTCCCAGTTACCCTCTCTTCTCCCTATCTCTTTATCTCCTCCCCAGCAAGGGCAGGAGGTCCCAAGGTCCCAAGGTGGCTTAGCTTAGCATTCACTCCAGGCAGATCTGCTTTCCTCATCACAACATCAAGACTTGGTCAGGTGTTCCACTGGAAGGAATGGGCTCTAAGGTGCCTGTCCAAGATGCTTCAAATCCCAAGCTGTTCAGTGGTTGTGGTATGCAACTGTTCCACGTCAGGATTTTTAAAGCTGTCCTGAGAAATCTAGCAGCTTCCACTTGTTTCATGGTATTGCCCGACATGTGTCACTTGTTCTTCAAATGGGATTTTTTTCCATACTATATTCAAAAGCATATTTCTTGCAGCACTTAAGCCAACAGAGTTTCAAACATGAGCTAAAATTCAAGGCTCCTTCTCCAGTTATGACACCAGTACAGATAATTCAACTGAGTTAACAAGCATGTGATGGAATAATTTTCAAGTATGGCAAGTTCATGTATCTTCTGGAAATGTAACAATCTAGTCTAGACTTTAATGTTTGGCAACTGACACACTGTTTTATCTTTATTTTGAGAAGCATCTCAAATACCAAAGCAAAGCATATGGGGAGGCATCTCAGTGTCAGAGGCGCACTATAGGATAATAGTTATCATTTACTGATCACTTACTACATGGCAGACAATTTATAACCATTTAATAGATATATATTGAGCTTTTATCACAAATGATAAAAAATGGCATCCAGAAAGCTTTGATAATTTCCCTGATATCAACAAATAAACAACAAAACTTGGAATTAAAAATCTACTATTCTCTTCTTATTATGTCTTTTTTGCTAATCTAAGCCTATATATATACATAAACACTTACTCAGCCTTGATACTGGGGGAGGGACTCAGTCTTACTTCAACTGGATATGACAAACTGAATTGACTCACCTTGGGAGCCCTTGCCCTTTCTGGGAAATAGATGGAGGTATGGGGTAGGGGGAGGCTGGGGGAGGATTGGGAGGAGGGGAGGGGGAAGCAATGATGGGTACAAGAAAAAACCTATTAAATATGAATAATTAATTTTTTATCTAATTAATTTTTTTAAAAAAATTGTTTTAATGTATGGGTTCTATCCATGTGGACAGTATTGGAACTATTTCCTGTCCTTTAGAAATCAATCACCAACTCAGGAACTAGAACCCACCAGATGACATCATACTACAGTGATCTGCCTAGACCTTAACATACACATACCATGAGTAAGCCTACCAACTTTAGAAGGCTCACTATTTTTAAGCAAGAAAAATGTTGCCAGAATCTTAAGCTGATGTGTGTCCATATGAATTTACAATTTCTCTGTCCCAGGCAATAAGCCATTCAAATTACCTTTTTAGCCATAAAGCTAAATATACAGGCTCACTCTCAGAATTCAGTATTTAATCACACCTCTGCATTATGGCCATTGAAGGAGAAAGTAGACATTCTAAAATCAAGCCCATCTGATAAAGATGCCATGAACTCTCCTGAGAACAGGCCAGTACTGTGTCTGCCTAAGCCAATCATATTTATGAATACAAATGTAAAATTCTAAAGAAAATGATGGCAAATAAAGTTCAGCCCACATCACGACAAAAAAAAAAAAGAATTGAGGAATGCAACAATGGTTTAAATTCAGAAAATTCATAAATGTTTTGGTGATATTATTTGATTTTTAAAACTATCAGTTAGTTGTCCCATGCCTCATGGTCAGTCCTGAAAACACACAAGTAACATGATATGATCTGAGGAGATTATATTTAGAAATATATGTTATATACATATATTCATGTAACAACAATTGAAAAAAAGACCATGAATTTGCAGAAGGGATATACGGGAGGATTTGGAGAGAGGAAAGAGTAGAAAAGAATATTGAAACTGTATTTTAATCTCAAAAACAAATTTAAAAATTAAGAAAGGATATGCCAATCCAAGATATGTCAAAAATATGATAAAAATTTAATGCTATTCATGAGAGCAGTCTAAATGTTCAATGGCATAGAAAGGATTACAAATTACTACATATCCTGTCAGAAGGTACAGGGAATCATTAGAGATCATCTTTATTGAAAACACATAATAGCCTAGAAAATTCTTAAGCTATTATTTTCATTAGAAAAATCACTGTATGAAATTGTGCATACAGCTGCCATTATAGAAAAAAAACACACATAGAAGAAACTGAAATACACACATCAAAAGGCTTATGGTGATAATACGCCAGCATTACTACAGTTCTTTTCAAGTTTGTTATTCAAATGTTTTAAATTAATACTATAATTTAATAGAGACATGAGGCTTTTCACCATAACATAAAAAGCATACCGAAGCCACTTTCATCTTTCTTCTGAACACTTGTGTTCATTTTTTTTCTTCATCCTTAGGGCAATTTGGTTTATCAAGAATCCTTGCTTCTCAATTTCCTCACAGCTCCTGTTTCAGTAGCTGCTTAATGCTTAGGCAGTGTTTATATATTCTAGGCTGTTATTAGTGGTCTCACAGAGAAAACATTGGATTTTCTGTCATGTTGAATGTATTCAGGGACTAAAATTACTTTCTAATGCAAAATGTGTCAGTTTCCCTATGGATGGGACAATAAGGCTTTCGGTTACAAAAGACTAAACTGATTTCCTTTTTTCATTCCACAGTTCACACTAGCCACAGCCTCACAGCCAGTAAGAACCCAAGCCAATGTATTATATGTTTACATGTAGGACATTCCACCTGTCCTTTCTTCTACAGACATTAGAGAAGAAAATTTTACATCTTTCACTTTTCAGTTTTATATATCTACTTTAAATTGGAAATAAATGATGTTGTTTATGATCACACATTAGCTCATTGTCTTAAAAAAAAATCTCATTGATTGGGAACTGGAGAAATGGCTTTGCGGTTAATAGTATGCCCTGCTTTTCCAGGGAACCTGAGTTTGGTTCTCAGCACCAATAGTGAGTGGCTCACAATAGCCTCTAATTCTAGTTCCAGAGATTTAAATCACTTCTCTGTTCTCCATAGGCATATATTCATACAGACACACATAAAAATGTAAAAATGTGACTGGTAACAGGTAAAGTCATTTGCCTCCAAGTATGAGGACCTGAGGTCAATTCTTAGAATGCATGGAAAGATGGAAGGAGAAAACTAACTCCATAAAGTTGTCTACTGATCCCCACATGCACATTGTGACATACAGCATACACATCACACATATATAAATACAATAATAGTAAATAAAATTTAAATAAATAACTCTTTCTTAAAAAGAAAACAATACCATTGACTTATTTCTTCTGGCAGAAAGTGGACACTTGCTCCAACTATTATGTTCTAGCCTTCTGAGACCAGCCCTACCCAATTCTTCTACTTTCTCCAAGATTTATACATAATCCTGATAGACCCTCCTATAAAAAACTCAGAGGTAGCACCACATACTACAAAGTGAGCTAGGAAACCTTCTAACCACTATATATTAGCTACATGACCAAATGTTAGTTCAGTCTCTCACAACATCATCAAGGTCAGAAAACAAAATATAATTCCACATGATGTTGGCACACAGTAGAGACTCCAGTTACAGACACTGCATGGTAAATACTATATATCCAAATAACCACACATCAGAATTAAAATTATAAAGTAACCTGGTAGGAGCTGGAGAGATGGATCAGTAGTTAAGAGAAAGTACTGCTCTTACAGGAGATTTGAGCTCAGTTTCAGCATTCACATGGTAGCTAACAACCATCTCTGACTCCAGTTCTGGGGGATGTGATGCCCTTTTAGTTTCCAAGGGTATCAGGCATGCACATGGTGCACACACATACATACTGACACACACACACATACACATAAAATGAAAATATTTTTAAAATAAACAGGTGGAGAAAATGTTGTAACAATGTTTGTATTTGAAATTTGTAATTTGTTTGAATTTGGGTTTTAACTACTTTCCTGCCACTAACTAGCTTCCTTAGGGTAAACTATTTCCTTGTGTGGAATCAAATTATAGAATTCCTTAAACTTCTTGCTTCCTAGCATTCCTTATTACAATAATTTTCTTTTAATTATAGCAAGTACAGGGCCTCCAAACCCTGTTTGCTTTCTTGAAAGAAATTCTCTTCCCTTTTCTTTTCACCTGATTTTTCTGAACAACTGTCACTTCCTGCACAGAGCCACACAGAGAGCATGTTATAGCCCAGAGCTATAACAGGGTATTTGGCTGTCAAGTTGTAGAGCTGAATGAACAGGGCAAATTTTCTAACCTTCCCATCTTGAACAGAGCAGTGGCACAGACCATTTCTGATCAGACAAGGCTTTCTCTGTCCCTTCCACCTGGAATCCTCTGTGTTAAAGCAGTCCCTCATATTCTTGTTATGATTTCCCCACAAGCCAGCAGCAAATTGGAGCCAAAGGGTCTGAGTGCCTTGTGCTATGGGAGCTTGCACTGACTAGAAAACCCCTAGATGTCCTGCTGCATTTTATCTGAAGCAATAAATGTGCCTTGTCAATGCTCACTCAGAAAACTATGGCCAGTACTTTAATCTGGGAATGAGAGAAGGGAGGTCCTTGCTCACTCAGGCAAAGACCATTTCCACAAATATCTTCAAAGGCTCTTCCTGAAGGTGGAACCATGGGCCACATCCCAGGAGCAAGGCAAAAACAAGTAATGGAATCACAGGTTAGATAAAGAGATGTGATGAGTTCTACAACTCAAATGAAATGCTTAGTCATAGAATGAGTTATACCCCAACACCGGCTTGAGTTGACTAGTCTGAACTACTTTGCCACGTCACAAAACAAAAAGACACCACACAGGTGTTCTCGAGATGCTCTTGGAAATAACAGTTACCTTTTACAGATATAACAGCAACAATCCAAACCTCTTTTTGGTAGATGGGACCATCTTCCTTTCATGATTAAGGAAAAAGGTGCTTATAAAGAACTCACTTACCCTGAAGTTACATATTGGTAAATTGTCTCAAATCAACTCCCTTCATTTTGAGAAGTATTACATGCAGGTAACTTTAGCAGGAGCCACTAGGAGAAACCACTAATAATTGGGGACAAATTGATAGAGAGAGAAAGAGATGGAGCAAAGTGGTGTTTCAGACATAGTTCGGACTCAACAAGAGGACTCTGGAGAGATTTCCTCCCTAGCCATAATGCCCAGACTGAAGAAGATGAGCTCATAAGCCACACATTGATTAAAAGCCTCCAAAGGGGTATATAAACTTCTAGCATTTGCCAAAGCAACAATCTATGAAGAGGAGCCATGGTTCTAGCCACCAGGAGAAAAAAAAATACTATTACTAAAGAAATGATCCATTACAGTGTCCTGAACAGGGCATCAACTAATGTTCTTCATGTAGTAAAAATGGAGGGCTCAACCACATCTCTGTCTTCATTCTGAATTTCTTTGACCACAATCTCTCTGCTCCTGACAGTGACTGAGAAAGAGATAAGACAAGCAAGCATTACTTTTGCTATTTAACATGAAAAATAATGTGAATATTAATACCCAGTCCAAAGTCATACAACTAGTATGCCGTCCAATACACACACACACACACACACACACACACACACACACACACACACACACACAATCTTTTATCTTACAGCATATTGTGGTTTTCTGAAGCACAGCAGAATACTGACTAACTAAGCGATATCCTTACTACTAAATATTCCCCCAAGACTGTTTATGCATTCACAATTAGAAATATATCCTTCTAGACCAAGTACTCCATCTCCTTGTAGCCTCTGTTGTAATGACATGACACCATGGAACACAACCTAGGCCGCTAGGCTGAGTGAATATGATGAAGAATGGGGCTGGGGAAATTCATAGGCCCTAAAGAGGATCAAACATACCTAATAAATAAGTAGCTTCAGCCACCACCAAAGCATCTAAGGGCTTCCTTTGGTCCTTAAAAAAGGGATATTCAGCAGATGAGCAAGAAACATCCTTACTTTGCAACTTGGAAAATTGGGTCTGACAAAAATTATGCTTCAAGAATCCCTCTGTAATACTACCACTTTGAGAGTCCCCCTGTCTATGAAATTCAAGAGGACAGTGAAGTCTTTGGGAATTTCCCACTCCAAATTCTTTATTAATGTCTCTACAATAGCGTCTCATTTCTCTTGATGAACACTTTCTCAATACATACAGTTTTGAGACGGCGTGATAAAATGGATGATATATTTCTTCCAGCAAAGAATGGGCTCCTGAATAAGCTGTTAGATCATAGTACAGTGTTCAGCTAGATTTGCTCATAAACTAGCATATAACAAAAAGAATAGATTAATGCTTTGTAAAAAACCAATATGAATGCTAAGAAGGCTATTGCCAAAATTGTAAATACCAAGATCTATGGAAATTTTGAGTGTCCATACATCCTTCTAATTACAGGAAGAAACTTTGCCCAAAAAATGAAGCCATGAGCAAAACAACCAATTATAAAGGGAGTGGGGGATGGAAGGATAGAAGGATGGAAGGAAAAAGGCAAATGAATGAAGAGTTGAGGTGAGGGGAAGGACACAGAAAAGTGATGGCAGGAGAGGATTATTGGGACCTCTAATGTAGCCAACACTGAAAGAAACACTACACATCTTCAACTTCTCAGTTATATAAAAACCAGATTTTTGTCACCAAAAAAACTTAAATTTGGATGTGGTAATATATATATATATATATATATATGTATATATATACATATATATATATATATATATATATATATATATATATATAAATCTGGAATATCAGAGTTAACTACAGAACCAAACCAGATCAGGGAAGGGCAACCCACACCTTTAATTCTGGCTCTAGGAATGTGAAAGGAGGAAGTTAAGAGAGCTGGATGCATCAAGAGAAGAGGGTCTTCCAACATTCCCAGAGAGTTTTCTTTTTGATTGAAGACTCAGAGGCATTCAGTTGGAGGATTCCTAAAGACAGGCCTGAAAAGTTAGCTGGGTGGCTATGGTTTGTTTCTGATATTCCAGCTTTTCCCCAATATCTGACTCTAGGTTTTCACTATATGCTAACTAGAGTATATGCAATATTTGGCTGCTATTAGTAACAACCAAAACAACTGTATTCCTACTATTCTGTATAACTTTCAATCATGTAAAGCTACGTCTATACATTTGCTTATGATCATTTCATAATGTAGATTCTAATAAATGCAAAATGAAAGGTTTTAAAAAAACACTTATTTATACTATATGGAAAACAAAAACAGAAAATTTACCTGGTTTGAGCACAAATCAGACCTGCCACACTGGAAATTCTTCAATCTTTCTAAGGGTTAATTATCTTTGCAGCAGAAGGTCATTTGTATGTCCCTCTCACACGCTAATTGTAAAAATTATTAGGGAATAAAATGTAAAGTTGCTACCTGAACTTTAAAGCACTGTGTATTTGTGACAGATTCATGATTCAATCACAGACCCTAATGAATAGCTAATCCTTTGCTAAGGTGTGTGCTTGCATGTGTGCATAAATGTGTGCAGGTGGGCAGTGTGGCTGTAACTACAGAATCAATAACATTTCCTCAGCTCTCTCGTGCTCTCTCTCTCTCTCTCTCTCTCTCCCCCTCCCTCCCTCCCTCCCTCCCTCCATCACATTGATCTTTAACTTTGATAGAGAAAGTACTTTAAGGTGTTTGTTGATTTGCAACGTGCTTCCTACATGATTTCCCCCATCAAGCACCATAGCAGTAAGACAATAATGGACTTTGACAGACTCTGAGTAAAAGCTGTCAGACCACTCAATACAGAACTCAGCTCTATATGTACTTTTTCATCCCCAAATGCAAATTCTCCTGACAGCATGTCCTACTAGCTCTTAATGGTTCTGCAAAATGCATGAGCTCTGTTAGACTCTGACTCGTTTAAAATCCAAGATACTGAAATCAGTAACCAGAGAGTCATTTTTCTCTCCATCAAGACTATCCCTTTAACCCACCAGCCTGGCCATTATTACTCAGTCCCTCCTGTTCCAAAATTACTGCCACTTTCTAAGCTCTAGTCTTTATCACTTCACAATCCCAAATCAAAATTAAGTATCTGATCACATATACTTATGTGAAAACTTTTTAACAACTCCCTACAACTTGCAAAACTGAGTATTACTCTCAGTAATTGGATAAAAATCTGCTACCAACTTTATCCCTTCAGGCTTTTTATGCACTTCCCCTATGTGTGTTATAATCTTGCTGCACCAAACATTAATTCAGCTTTTCTCCAAGTTTTTTTTTTTCTTGTTCACATACTTTCTTCACTCTAGTCCTATAGTGCTTAGCCCTCTTCATTCTAATTCTACAACTCTGGCGTTAGTGCTGCATGCTTTACATAAACTACACTCATTTGATATTTAACCTAATCAACTATGCAGTGAACATATATAATTTTATGTCCACTTTATAGGTGGAGAAAATAGAAGTGAAGGATATTGTTTACCAAAATCACAGAAGTAATTAGTGGTCAAACTAAATTGGAATCTTAGCCATTATACTCCAGAAATCATAAGTATTATCTCCAACATTAAATCTTTGGTTTATTTCTGTTGTTGTATTCATCTAACTATGCTTTAAATGGTACTATGGCTATTTTAATTTGAAAGAACCTTGAGCTGTCTATGAATCTTTGAGGGCAATCTATGTCTTAATTTCTTTAATCACTAAGTTGGCAAGGATAAAATCTGAAAATGATAAGACAACAAGTAATACAGATAACATGGTAAGGGAGGTAGCATTGGGATACTGTAGGAAACATGGACACACACACATAGGCACACGCACACACACACACACACATCACTTAAAAAAATAACTGAGAATCTAATAAGTGAAGATAGGGAATTGAAAGAGACTGGAAGCATAAACAAAGTTATTGTAGTAAGAAGTTTCTGACCCATCCTAGGCCCAAGGTCCAGACCCACAGTCTCTTAGTCTCAAAGAATCACACAAAGTTTTATACTAATTATATGCTGTTTGGCCTATGGCTCAGGCATATTACTTGTTAACTCTTACTCTTAAACTAACCCACATTTTTTTTTTGTTTAGGCATGAGGCTTGGTACCTTTCTCAGAGCAGTATTCTTTTCTTCTTCCCTCTGCATCTCCTGGCATCTCTGTTTTGCTCTTCTAGTTCCCAGCATTCCCCTAGTCTGCTAGACCTGCCTCTACTTCCTACTGGCCAATCAGCATTTTAATAAACCAATACAAGCAACAAATCTTTACAGTGTACAGGAGCAATATTCCACAGCAAGTTATGCTGTCTGAGACACTATAGAAATGTCGGGAGTCCCTACCTGAATCTAACCTGGAGTCTAACAGAAATGGGGTTCACCCATCTGGTAGAAGAAGGTTCGATGAATGCACAGGCATGAAGGACATTCTTCTCAGGGTTATTGCCCAGAACAGACTATGTCTCCTAATGTATCTCTACTGGCTACATAATTATGCATCTGTCAATTAGCCTTCCTATCTTTCTCACACATAATTGAAACAGTAATGTATGACTTGTGTTTGGAGGAAAATATTTAAGACATAGTAAGCAAGTCAAATCCTGGCACCAAAGAGGAGCCTGGTAGTGCTTGACTGGAGAGGGATTTATCTGTGTATCTATTGATTGGTTGGTTTATTCTTTCAAAATATGAGTACTTTCTCTTTCCAGAAACTGTGCTAGGTCCTGGAGATATATCAGAAGCAGGTGCTGCTATATCTTAAAATATAATGAGAAAACATTTACAAACACCAAAGAGTGTTATGTCATTCCCTCTCATTTTATTTGTCAATGGTATGTCTTCCTGTTCTCACAGGTACTTCTTCTTCCTTAATATCCTAACCCAGATGGGACCAGGAGCAATATTTAAGAAACATCTAAAAACAATACATATTAATAGTAAATAAACATACATCTATAGTGTAACATAGAACAGAGCCATATTGCTCATGGGTCCATCCTCTATTGTGGATAGTCCTAGGTTTCTATCATGAGTCCCTTGTCCTTGACCTCTCCTCAATCTCTCTCATGCTCTTGTCATACTTCATGATATCAGTTTGCTACATGCATGTGACTCTAAATCCCTATTTCTCTTCCTGGTTTCTTCCAGGCTCATGTCTTCAGCCAGCCATCCACCTGATACCATCATCAAAGAATTCAGTAGTCATCTCAAACTTAGTGTGGTTTACTAAATGGGCATATTTCATTCTAATCTTTCTCTATCATGTCTCAACTTCTCAGCCTTCTCATTATGATCAAGTCTGCTATCCCTTCCTTAAAATCTATCTTCTTTTCCCTCTATGCATACTCCATCTTCCCCATCTCTATAAACCACATTTGTTATTGCTAGATATGTTTATTGTTTTGGAATTATTTCCCTCCAAAAAAGTAAGACTTTTTGGTTTGGCTTTTCATGTGATGCTCAGCATTAGAGTGTGGCAAAAAATGCTTAGAAATAATCCTAAGATAAATGCATGGATCTTCAAATTAGTTTTCTGTAAAAGTCGTTTCCTCTTCTAGCTCCTAATAGCTTTCAAGTAATGAATGTTGTTTTATTATTTTTATTTATTAACTGACTCTACCCTCAAAGTGACTTGACTGTTTAAGCTCATCAAACCAGCTATGCCTATGTCATCAAGAGCTCAGAAGCAACCTTCCCACTCATAGATTGATGATTCACCCCAAGGTTTTCCTTTGTATTTTATTTCATTATGTTGACAATGAAAGAATATGCTACCTTTTCACTTCAGAAAAGTTCACTCAATTTCAGGAGACAGACACATATCTAGAAAGCATTCAGGGAGTCTCCATCAGATACCACACAGAGATGTGAGTGTAAATATTCACTGAAACTTGAAATGAATTGAGAAGGTAAGATAAAAATGCTGATGAGGCATCATTGGAGAGAAGTGGGGACACGTTGGAGATAGTGTTACAAATGACATAACACCTAATTGATGTAAGGACAAGAGGCTTCAAGTCAGGAAGCAGAAGTCTAAGGGTAGAGCTCAAGGCACATTGGGTAAAATCAGGGACATAAATAATAGAGACTGAGCCCATTCGCTAATCCCAAAGTCAACTGGCAAAATGTGGTAGTACAGACAACACAGCTATCAGAAAGCCTGGGTATTCATTTCAACTCAATCATGCTCTATTCTTGTGACCTTGACACCTTCTAATCCCCCAAATAAAACTGTAGTACCCTGCCTCAAAAGCAATTACAAAGAAAAATGAAATAATAAATAGGAAGCTTCTGGAACACAAAATTTTCATTTTAAAGGTTATATATCTTTAATATTATCACTATCTAGAAAATTTGTTTGTTCTGACTTTGTTTTTTATAACCTTAAGTAACAGACAATTTTTTTTTTGTGGCTCATCAAACCTCTTAATTGAAGGCATAAAACAAAATTAAATCATGTACAGGCAGAAAATAATTAGTGTTCAGAGTTCAATGAAGATGACCTAAGTGCTTTGAAAGGTAAGAATGGTGAAGTCCTAACTAACAGCAGCTAAATGTACTTGGCACTGGCAATGCTTTGAACGGCAACCCTGGGATTTTCTAGCTCTTGGTTGCCCTCTTCTCCATATGAAGAATCAGAGTTTCCCAGGACAGAGAGAAGACATCCCTGCCTCCTCATAATATCCCTCCCATTATGAAATATGTCTCAATTAATATTTTCTCAGCATGGATCAATATTGACATTTTCTCAATTACTTTTAAAGTCCAAAGCATGAAAGTCCTATTTAATAAAGTTCCTGATCTTAAATAAAAGTATTTCGTAATTTCTTTTATTCACTTTGAAAACTGTGGGAAATGTTTTGAGCATATAGATGGCCTAATTTTATGTATGTCCTAGAAAATGAGCCTGGGAAGTTAGTAATGAAGTCAAGGTGCATATATCTGGAATTATAAGCGGGAAAGCAAAGCATAGCAATGACATAGCATTTGGTTCAGTTCAATCCAATTAAATAAGCAGTTATTGAGCACCTGCTTCATGTAGGGTATTTTGCTAGCTAGTGAGATTATAATAATGCCCTCAGGACTCAGAAATCCCTGTTCTTTCTATCCATACTAACCTGGCTTTGAATCCTAGCTGTCTAGTAATGATGCATGTCACTCAAGCTCTAAGCCACAAATTCCCTCCTTTAAAATGCTCAGTGACATTCTACTGTGCATAATATGAAAGGTTGCTAGGAATGCCAGCAACCCATACACATTAACCTTCAACTTTAACAGATGAGAATAGTTGAGAATAAAGACTACAAGGGATGACCCTGTGATAGAAATAGAGGGTCAGGATGGAGCTATTGTTCTGGGTGTAAAATCCTTGGAAGAAGAAAGAAGAAGGAGTAGGAGAGATGTAATTAATTTAAAAATTGGCAGAAATAAAAATTTTTCGGTCATCTAATAAATGTTGATAAGTCTAGCAAACAAACTAAAATCATTATTATCTTCTCCAACCCTAATCATTCCAAAAAGACATATCCTATTTTATTTATAAAGAAATAGACACATGTGAAAGATTATTTTTCCCAAGGTCACACAGTAAGCAATAACAATATTAGCACTGCATCAATGGCTCACTAGCCCCTATACCCATATTCCTTCTGTTATTCCTCAGCCCTTGTAGAGATGCCTGTAAAAGGATCTTGGAGAAGGTGCTGACAAACATGTTCTACTCTGGGGACTTAAATATCAAACTGGACACAACAAAATATGAAAGGTCCCTCTCTCTTGGTAAGTCCATGAATTCAGCAGACTATAAAAATATATGAGCCTAGAAAGTTGGAAGAACCCTAGGTCAGCCTGAATGGAACTAACTTGTATTCAAATGTCTTTTTGACTATTGGTTAATAGGTGCTTTTATAGGATGTCTCTCAAAGCAGAAAACTGAATAAGGTCCTTTTATAGTAACTTTTTAAACTATTGTATAGCTATTTCTTCCAAATAGAAATATTCCCTCTTGCAGGAAGGTTACTAAAGTCTCAGAAAGTAACTACAACTCAGAAACTTCAGGAAGCTCCTGAAACTTGTAAGATACATAAGACCTCTCCCCAAGGTTTTATAACTAGTGATAATTGTTGGAGAGAGGATATTGCCAGGTCAGAGTTAAAAGGTGCAACCTTATTCAGTCCTGGTCTGTGCTGGAGTGGAGTTTGGGATGATAGAGCATCCTTTGATTCACCCATGTTCCAGTACATAACCCTAGAAAATCACTGGCTCACTAAGGTAGACTTGAGTGAAACAGTTGTTTTGATATGTTATATGTGTCTTATTGAGGTGAGCAGACATTTGTTTTTATCTTTTCAATAAAACTTATAGAAACCTTACCAATGCCACCTTTTGAGCCCTTCCAGTATGGTGACCTGCTGCTGAATATGTTCTGCAAGACTATGCTTGATTCTTCTTAAAGCCTCATTTTCAGAGATTAATTTAATGACTCAAGCAACAGTGAATGAGTAAAATGGGTTGAAAGTACTAACATGACCTTCACTCTGTGTGTCAACTAAATTAATGCAGCCAAAGGTGCTGTTCGTGTTCTGCTTTGCTTCTAATAGTCACACGCCATTTAGAGGCCTGTTTCTGCCAACTGTTACTTAAAAAATAGGTTTTTAATTGTCCAAACAATCACTCCAATAAGAAGGTTTTGCATTCAGTCTGCAACCAGAGTTTAAAAGGTTCAGAAGCACATCATCACTCCTAAGTAGAGATGACAGCTGAAACATTTTCCTTTCAATGATTCATAAGGAACTGAAGAACAAATTCATCCTCTGTATGGCAGTCCTTTTCTTCTTCACTACATTTCACTCTGCATCACAAACTAAACACAACCTATAAGAGCACATTTTCTGGGAAGTAAAACTGATTAAAACAGACAGCTCTCCCACGAAAGAGAAATTCATACCTCGATCGCCATTTTGCAAAAAGAAAGGAATAACCCACAGCATGGATCTATGTTGCTAGCTTTGTGTTTCTGGACTGAGGCTTTGTGGAAAGATTCTGTCTGAGTTTGCTAAGTGACTTTGATATTTTAAAAATGCCCAACTCACAATGATGATAGCTTCGTCTCCAGACACTGCCTGAATAGCACAGGAACAAGAATTTCTATCTGCCTCCCCCAAAAGAGAGCACAAAACATCAGCTCTGCCAGGCCAGTAGCTTCCTGTTCTGTAAAATCACAGACAAAGGAGGTACCTAAATTGGACTGTAAGAATTAATTGCAAATCCTTAATAGCAAGATAAACTTTGAATGAAATGGGGGAGGGACAGAATAAGGCTGTTAAACCATACAGAAACACTGAGAACCATATATGGAGGTTGCTTTTCATTTATATTAGAAATTAAAATAGACACAAGAAATATTATATAACCAGCTCAGTCATGCACTGATTTTTCTCTAAGACCCAGATTTCAGGAATTAAACATTTATGTAATGGCCATGCCTGACCAGAAAATGAGAAAATACTGGTAACTACAAGAAAAATAACATAGTTTTCTGATCTCAAGGAGTTCTGAATCAGAGAGTTGCATAAACCCATAAATGATAGATCACAAGTCCAGTGGCAAGGTGCTGTTGGAAAAGCTTAGTGGGACAGCAATGCTTAGTGGAGTGAGGCACTGAGTTCTATTTTCAGCACCCTACACCCCCCCTTAAAAGGGGTAAAAGAATAAAAGAGAAATGGCTGTGTGCTTGAGCAAACATGGGGTTTGCTCAAAGACAAGTAAGCCATACTTGGTTCTACTTCATCAATACCTTTGAGCCAGCTTGTATCTCTCAAATAAATCTACAGGTTGGGGTGAAATTACAACCCTTCTATTCTTTTTCTGAAAATCTTCCAAGCTGCACTTCCCATATCCATATCCCTGCAGTGCTGCACCATACAGACCCCAGAATAATTCATTCTGTACATTATCAGCTCTGCATAGGCTGGTTCCCAAGAAAGAGAGCCAAAGCCACAGCACATGCTTCAAAAAAATCACTGCACCTCTTGAATTATTCAGGATACTATTAAAATGAGACTCACGACTCACAGAGCAAATTAATTTTAATTTTTAAACAGGCAACATTTTTAACTGTTCATTTCCTTAAAATATATCCATCCAGGCATTTTTATCATTTGAAGAGTAAGTAAAGCTTGTGGAGCAAAAAGAAAAAGAATTGGCATGCTCCTAATCTGGGACTCTAATGTCCAAGAAGGAATCTGCCAGAGTGAGCACAAGCCACATCAGCTATTCTTAGAGGGCACATATCCTGGAAACCCAGTGTGAGTCTAAAAATTTCAGTTCTAAAAATTCATTTTCCCTCTGCTTTTGTCACACTGATAGGGACAGCCATCTGAAACCCATGTCTTTAGCACCTTAACTTTGCAGCCTATTTCCACACTAAGACCCCAGGAAGACAGAAGCTGTGTGTGACCTGTGCCATTGATTCTCAAGTACACCAAACCTCTCCTCTGCCCAGGGACTACATTGATGTCTTTGTATTCCCAGCACCAAACCTGTGGTGCCTCAGTCAAGCCTTATGGTCCTCCTCTGAATTTGTATGGAGTTTGTTATCTTTGTACTGTATGGCTTGTAGCTGAAGTGGCTTTTGAATATCCAGAAACAAAAGAAAAATTTTCCTGTGTGTAAGCTTTGCCATGGAAATGCATACTGTTTCTAACCTCCCTTTTATTCAGACTTTCAAAAGACTAAAGTGGCTGTTGTGTATAACTCAAGATTGAAAAGGTCAAGGTTGGCTCTAAATAATATCTCAACAGCCTGGAAGAAGCAAGGCTCTTGGGTATGCATCTGAATTGCCTCTCTGTTCTTGGCTTTCCTAGTTACTGAGAATCATAATAAAGGGAAAATAAATTGATACTTTTTTAGAGTCCAATAAACTATCATTCTTACAGTCATTTTATCTGAGTCATGGTTTTAAAGATAGAATTTATGAAGAAGTCTACTTTCCTCATCCGAACATCAAGACTAGGTCAGGTGTTCCTCTGGAGGGAATGGGCTCCAAGGTGCTGCTCCAAGGTTGTTCAGGTCACAGACTGTTCAGTCTTGATGTTGAGATGAGGAAAGCGGACTTGCCTGGAGTGAATGCTGAACTAACTTGGGTCCTCCTGCCCTTGCTGGGGAGGAGATGAGGAGATGGGGAGAAGAGAAAGTGACTGGGAGGGGCAGAAGGGGGAAGGGAGTTTGAACAAGGGGATATATGGATAAAAAATGAGACTTCATTCAAAAAATAAAAAAGAGAATTTATGAAGAAATGAATCATCTCTTTCAGAGTCCTGTGTTGGTTCTCTATCCATGTGTTATTTCTAGACCCTGAGGTTTCCTTACGGTTATGTAAACAGGAACTTTCATTTTCTCATCCGAGAAGCTCTTACACACACCAAAGATCTTCCCTGTGTCTCCACAAGGCTCATCCTCTCAAATAGAGCACCAGTGGTCAGAAAGAAAATGGCGCTGTTCATCCTATTCCACCCCCTCACAGCCATGTTCTTGATCTGAGATTCTTGCATCATCTGAGCTCAGTTCATCATTTCTTTTAGTGGATACTTTCCTAGGGATGCCTCTGTCTTCTAACTTTCTTCTGTTCATCCACAGTCCACACAGATTCCAAATGTGTGGTTCCAACCTACAAATGCTCTCATTCACCTTCTTGAAAGTATGCATATTTCAACTCTACCCTTTTTCTTTGCAACTCTTCCTGTTCCATGTGCTCCAATTATCTTATAATGCTGACATCCCCATACTACAGCCCACTGTGGGTTTTGTGAATGTTGCAAAACACACAAACCAAAGAGAGAGAGATTAAATTAAATTTTCAATTAATGAAAGTTTAATCATTTTTCAAGTCTAACTCAAGAATAGCTCTTTCATAAAGTCTCTCAGTGTTTTCACAGAAGATTATCATTTATCTTCAGGCTCCTACCATTTTGTGTTGTTTTTGGTTTGTTTGTTTTTAATCAACATTTTCAAATTATAAAGTCTTTAGAATTCCCAACTTTTTCAACTACATGTCTTGTTCCTTAGGAGAAAGAGGCCATATATGATTTCTCTTTGAATTCCAGTGAGGATTTATGAATCATACAGCAAACTTAAGAGAAATAAATTAGTTGAAAATAAAGTTTAATAATTAATGTCAAGAAATGAAATCAGGGTAACTTAAGTTTACTCTGCATTCTCTCAATAGCTTTTTGTTAAAAGTCAGTCTTCTGATTTCTTTTTTAAAATACATTTAGTTAGCTAGTTAGTCAGTCAGTCAGTTATTCAAGGCATGTTTGTTTGTGCCTAAGTGTATGTATTTGCACCACATGTGTGCAGATGCCCAAGGAAGCTAAAAGAGGACATTGGATCCTCTGAAACTGGCTTTGCAGGCTGTTCTGAGATACCCTGTAAGTGCTAAGAACCAAATTTTGGTCTTCTGCAAAAACAGAAAAAGTACTATTAAGACATCTCTTCAGCCCCCTGAATATTATTTGTATGTCACTTCTAAGCAATTTTCTATTGGAAAAAAACATACTGACTAGCTATATATACTCCCACTTGCAACCATATAGCAGTTATATTTCATGTAAATTAAAAAACCAGCATTATTATATTTATTTCAATCATCTATGAACATGGTTAATGTAACTTAGTCCTCAGGGGGCTGATAACCCTCAGGTAGATTAATAAAACACTTTTAGGTCCAGTGATAAGAAGAATAATTGTTTAAGTCTATGTTAAAGTAGCTAGTCACCTTCTATCTTTATGAAATTGCTTTTAAATTGAAATTAAAATAGTGAGGCTAAAACCATTGAGATTTAAATTTTGTAATTGTACAGTAATGCCTTGACCTAGGTTATCAGTTACAGACTCACAAGGCTTCTGCTCTTAGATTAAGTGAGTGAACTCAGCCGGAGCTTAGACCAAATGACTTGGTTTGTTGCACAGGTGTCATAATAAATCATAATTTCTACTTGGTTGCATTGTTTGCTGAAGCATAAAACAGGTGGGGAGACTGCTTACATAGTATATGGAAGGCCTTAAATTCAATCCCAGTACTGAAAAAAAAAAAAAGCAAAAGACAGCAAAGGGAAGCCACGCTCATCAGTTACCCAACACAAAACTTCTCTTGAGACTCACATGCTGCAGACTGTGAGGAGGTGGATACCATTCCTATCACACTTGTGTTTGACAAGATATAGAGTCACCTAGGAAATCAGCGTCTGGGTACCTATTAGGGATTTCTAGATTATGTTAGCCTCTGGGTATGCCAATGAAGGATATCTAGAATAAGAATTCAACATTCCATGGGTAGGAGTACAGGCCTGATAACAGGGAGAAAGGCAGACAACTACCTCTGAGAAAACTGTAACCATCCTAAATGCAAGGGCAATATGATCAGCTGTCTGAAGTTCTTCCTGCTACTACTTAGCAATGACAGTGACTGTACCCCAAGCTATGAGTCAAAATAAATCTTTCCTTAGTTAAATTGCTTTTGTTGGGGTATTTTTATCACAGCAAGTAGCCAAGATCCCTGGCTAGGTTTCAACTTGTCTGTATGCTAAGCCAAGCTGTGTGTTGTTACATAAGAACTCACAATAGAGACACAGCCTCTGACTAAGGCCCCCTGTCTATTTAATGAGACTGTTGACAATACCAGAGTAAATAAACACAGTCCTGTCTTCAAAGGATATGAAGGTCCTGATGCAAAAGATGCAGATTTAAATAAAGATATAGGCAAGTTGACAAAGAATTGAAAGAGTACAGGAATAAACATTATCTGTGCATAGAGCAGTGGCTCCAGAAATTTCAGGAAGACTCTACAAATATGTCGGTTGAGTCTAAAATGATAAGCAAAAGGTTTTCAGACAAGTAATGGAATTTCAAGCAAGATGAATACAGCATGCAAAGTGTTAAATACTAAAAGATCTCAGACTAGGAGGGAAAAGCTATATGCAGAAATGCAGAGGAAAGGTATCTCTGGTTTCACTAGACACTTTAATGCCTGTACCCGTCCCTACAGACACTATTTCACTTGTTACTTACTATGCTAATACAATCTAGGTTTTTCTAGGCCAAAATGTGACCCAGGTGCCTCTCCTTTTGGGTATACTGTATTTTTAATAAAATCAGTTTACTTTCCTAGGGGTAACTTCTCAATACAATAAAAAAGATCCTCTTTTTCAGCAGTCCCTATGTCCCAGGCACTCATCAGTGAAAAGCAACCTGAACCTCCCATGCTAATAGGTCCAAAGAATTAATATTGTGAAAAATCACTATACTACCAAAAGCCATCTACAGATTCAATGCAATCCCTATCAAAATTTCAAAATAAAAAAAAATTAAATGCATATAGAAACAAAATTTCTTGGAACAGCCAAAGTAATCATAGGCAAAAAGAAATAATGCCAGCTTCCTGTAATACAACAGGATTACAGTAATATGTATAGTGTAGTGTGGGCACTAAGCTAAATTAATAATAAAAAAGGAATGTAAGCCCATGTAGCTACTGTAGCCAGATTTTTTGCAATGATGTCAAAAGTATACGTTAGAGAAAAGACAGCTTTTTTCCACAAATGATGCTAGAAAAACTCAATATCCACATGCAAAAGCACGTAACAATATCTCTATCTCTCATCCTGAATGTAAGATAGTTTCAAATGAATCAAAAATGATCATGTAAGGCCTAAAAATGCTAAAACTGATACAGGAAAAAAATAGGAAACATGCTTTAGCTTCTGTTTATTTAACAGTGAGACACACAGGCCATGCTGAGTAGGATTCATTATAGCCACTTGGAATTACTGCCAGCAACTAACTGGCAAATGAGACTTCATGAAACTAAAAGACTTTGCAGAGAAAAGGAAACAATCACTAGAGTGAAGAAACAGCTACAAATAAATAAAGAAAATCTTCTGTAGTTACATGTCTGACAGTGAAATTCTCAAATTAAAGTTAATCAAACTTTTAGAAACACTAAATTTTATTTGCTGAGGTGCTTCTCTTAGCCTAAAAGTGATAATACGAACTCACTTCAAATTTCTCTGTCTCTTTTTGGTGATTAAATGGCATGACAACTGTACATCTAGGAATGTAATTTGTGATCTTAAATACTGTTTGATGAAATAAATAAACTCAAACTCCTATAAAGTATTCATGTACTGTACTCCACAGATATGTGTACCACTGGTAAAAGCCCACTCAATAATCTCTGTATGCCCCCAATCTAAAGAATTGATCCTTTAAAATAAAAAGATATCTTTTGTGCCCAGTAGAAAGAACTTTATCTCACTCTTAACAATTAGTAGACAATAAATTTCCAAAGAGTAGATCTTTGATCGATCTCTCATAATTTAAAAGTCACAAATTATCCCCAGAAGGCAGATAACTTCACAAGTGGAGAACTTGAGGTGAGAGTTCTTAAATCTTCTGGAAGCAAATAACCTTTATAAAGAGAACACTAAGCCAAGGTTTTCAGATCAACTTGACGATTGTAAAATTAATTATACAGTTTACACCCAAGTCTTTGTAACTTGACCACACAAACACCTAGAAGTAGAATATTATAGAGTCACTATCTACCACTCTTATTTCAGCCTTTGAAAATTTATTGCCATTATTCACCATAAATTGTTGATAAAAGATCTTTGCCATTATAGCCATCTTGAAAAATCTTTGAATATATATAATTTATTTGATATAGAATTATCCAGGTCTATTGGAAAATTCTTACAGATTTAGTTATTCCTTAAATTACAATGACTTCAACTTTTCCTACATTGCCAAATTTTCAGATGAAAGTCTGATAACAATCCGCCTAGACATTCAAGGAGTCATTACATAACACTCATCTTGTATCTAATACATACCCACAATGTTAGCATAATATCTAGGCATAAAATCCTATTAAATTGCATAAGACTAAACAAGTTTTATATATATATATATATATATGATATGCTTCTATATAAAAAAAATCTAGAGTTTTAAAAGCATAAACATCAAAAGGGACTATGTAGGAAAAGAATGTGACCAACAAAAGAAGAGAAAGAGGATAAGGAGGCACTGAGTGTTCAATGTGATCAAATTTGCATTGTAAAAATGCCATAATGAATTGCACAATAATGAAAAGTAAAGGTCTTTAATCCCAGCACTCAAGAAACAGAGGCAGGCAGGTCTCAGTAAGTTTGAAGCCAGCCTGGTCTACATGGTGAGTTTCAGAACAGCCAGGGCTACACAGAGAAACACTGTCTTGAAAAAAAAAAAAAGTAAAGGCTATTGTCAGTGGATTTTAGAAACATGACAAGAAAAGGAGTATACTATTCATTTATATATTCTTATAAAAGTTAGTTCTGACTGGAGTACCCACCTTCCCAAAAAGATAACTGTCATGTGACTTGTCATAAATATTTTCTCCTAAAAGCTTTGTGTTCAGATTCTATCTTTTATGTGAACATAAAACCCTCTTCAGTTACTACATTTTACATATATGGAGAGGAATCAATAGAGACTTTTATTGTATTCATGATCACTACACCTAACATGGCTAATGTCTCATTCAAGTTCATTCTCAGGGACTTCAAAACAAAGGTACTATAAGATGTTCTGAAAATCATCAAAATAGCCACACATTTACTTTTTATTTCCACCCTCTGCTCAGTGATTTCTATAGGTGAAGTGTAAGTAAAGACGTGATCATAAAGTGGATAATATTCTTTTTATGGTCAAGCTTTAGTGCACATCATCATAACTCTACCACTGAAATAAAATTAAGCAATTGAGTAGCTTTCATTTCTTCTTAGCATTCAATTGACTATGCCATTCCAAATCTTTCATGTTGAAATTTGATGAACATATTGATCAGGTAGAACACATTATTTCGAAGTATAAAATGATAGCTACCTGTACCTCTAAGGTAAAATAAAAGGACTCTAGGACATGTTTTTCTTCTAGGTTTGAAGTTTGGTAATCATGGCTTCATAGCACATAAGCTTTTATTGTTCATGAATATGACAGATGTGAGATACAGTTTCTTCTGAGTCTAACATGATGCTGCACAGCCACTGTTATATCAGATAATCCAACTCATTTAAGAAGAGAAATAAGGTCAGATCCTAGTTGAATTCTGACTAGAATTATGACTGAGATAAAGATGTAAACAACAAGACACAATTGTGGTGTACATCTCAGGCTGCTCTGTCCTGAAAGAATGAAACTATACTAAATTCATCAAAACCAAATAACTTCTTCCTCTCCTGAAAGTCTGAATTTCCAATCCCAACTCAAATGGTAATAAAAAAGTATTTCTCTAACACAATGTTATTTTTAAATGAATTTTTTATATTCTTTTAATATAGTATCAATAAATCTCACTTTTTTACATAACTATACTACAGATATTTTTAGTTGATAATAATGTTTGCTATAATTCAAATAAGAAAAATATGATGGCATCTAGCAGGTAAGTAGAAAATTTCAATCTGGATGGAGAATTACTTCTTTAAATGTAGAATGAAGGAGGGTAGATACTATAAGACGGGCACTCTCAAACCATTTACATGATTGCCATATATACCCTTGGGAAGTGTTTTAAAATATACCCTTCACTTCCCTTCTCTGCTATTGTATGACACAAATTGAATGGGGTAAAGCTCCCCTAGCATGAAATGAATCAACAGCAATAACTATGTATTGACAGTGGATCAAAGTAAATGGAAAGGAAAAGAAGTCTATATTTAGCCTTGCTGATCCAACCAAGCTATCTAGTCTTGATGCTGGGGTAAGGAAAGAGGATCTGCCCGGAGTGGATGCTGAACTAAGCCACCTTGAGACCTTGAGACCTCCTGCCCTTGCTGGGAAGGAGATAATGAGATGGGGAGAAGAGAGAGTGACTGGGAGGGGTGGGAGGGGGAAGGGAGTTTGAACAAGGTGATACACGGATAAAAAAGACTTTATTCATAATAATAATAGAAAAGAAAGAAAAATTAGAGAAGAATAAGTGAGGGGCATCAGGCACTCCTGTAAAGACACATTAGCAAGTTTGCTATTTTGACAAAGTTTATCTGATAAAAGCAATAGCTAGGAGTAAGCTTAAAACTTTTCAGAATAGGCCAGGCAGTGGTGGCACACACCTGTAATCCCAACACTTGGGAAGCAGAGGCAGGCATAACTCTTAGTTCAAGGGCAATCTGGTCTACAGAGTGAGTGAGTTCCAGGACAATCAGGGCTACACAGAGAAGGCTTGTCTCAAAAGCAACAAAAAATTTTCAGTATAGATTAGTAATGGTAATCAATACAGAAAAAACATAAAAATAACCTTACCATCAACACTGCAAGCAGGGTTGCAGAAGATAAGAAATGAAAAGCCATTCACTCCACCCTGCATCCCAGACAATTTAGAGCTCTATTAATAATTAATCTGGATATCCATTGCTATTCACAGCCTTAATTCTTGGTGGACTATAAAGCCAAATGTAATATAAGAAATCATTAACACTTTAAAATAATTAGTTTGAAATGTATCCTAATTGCCTTGCAAAAACCATTAAGACATAAAAGTAAAGAAACTACAATGTTAATTGTTAATAAATAACACTAAACACAAATTTTTACACTTTTATCATCACAAAGTATTATAAGCCGAAATAAGAGATAAAAAAAATCAGAATCATATTTTACTTAAATATTGTAAGCATACTTTTAAAATTGACATCTAAAAATTCATACTTTAGATGTGTAATATAGGGAAATCTAAAACTCCATTAACATTGTTAACATGAAATATAGAAAAATAATTCACATGAAATAAAAAAGTTAAATAAAATTACTAGTACACCATTATTCCTAGTCATCAGGGAAATGCAAGTTAATTATAAAATTGTCACACTCTATAGAGCACTTGAACTGATAATGTTCAGGATGATAAAGAAAATATCTCAAACTATACTTGGAGAAATGTTACCTAAACCTCTACAGAAATAATCTACCAGGGCTAAGAATAAACTCAACAATTGCCTTTATATGAATATGCCCTCAAGAAAATGTTTTATAAGCCAATTTATAAATGATATTCAGATGAAATTTATAACTAATAAATTTTAGTGTCATTTATTTGTGAGTCAGTGGAACTGACAAAAAGCTCCACCTACAAATCACTTTCTGTATTAGGGGGATTTTTTATGTTAGTGTCTCTGCCTCTAATGTTGAAATAGAAAACTAACATTTCTGGACTTCTTGCAACTAGGTAGGGATAATAAATAAATAAATAAATAAATAAATAAATAGATAAATAAATAAATAGATAAATAAATAAATAAATAAATATTTTAAGAAAGAAACTCAAAAAATGGAAAAAAAAAAAGAAAATCTCTAATTTTTAATTAGACTTCTTTAAATATCAGGTACCAGATATGGTGAAGCCAAGGCAAACATAAGACCCCCTAAATTGATCAGAAATAATCATAAACTATTCAACACTAATTCCTAAATTGGACTATCCACTCACTTAAATCTCTGAATTACTATGATCTTGTTTGTTTAAATACATTGACCTCTATATAAGCAGCTGAAGTATTTCATGAAACTTCACTGATAATGACTAATGTATAAAACAGGTCAGTAATGGTTGAGAAAGAAAATGAGAAAACTAGGCAATGAGAACCTCCTTTATGGAATTAATAATCATAGCGCCTGTCACCGATATATTGTCATTATCCCAAAATTGTCCAGAAGATAAATTGTAATATCTGCATGTAAAAAAAATAACATTTAAAAACTTAAGAATTTCCAAATAATCTATTAAGCAATTATTTGTATAATGGAAACATTTTAATATCTCATTCTCCCAATAACAATTACCTATATTTTCTGAATGAAAATAGGAGCAGAAAACCTAGGATATTCTAGAAAAATTATATCAATCTTTGTTCAACATATGCTACACAGGGACTTCTGACATTTGTTTTTCAGCATCACATAGCATTATTAATATTTCAGTTAAATTCTGTCTGGGTATAAATACATTTCCTTTAGATTCTAATACTCTATCTTCTAAATTCCATTGAGATTGCTAGATTTATACCCATGCATTTGATAATAAAAAATACTTAGTAGAATTGATGCCCTTTGGTATTGCTATTCAAGATTAAAGACATATTTATTCAGGATTATACTGAAACTGCACAGGAACCGTACAATAATAGATTGCAGAGGACCTAATCTTGAACTACTATTCACTTTCCATGCTAACTAAAATGCAAATGAGATCCAGTTGATAATTTATTATTAATTTGTCTTACCAGCATTTTATAAATATATACTAAATAGTCTTAAGTCAACGATTTGCTATGAATAAAAGAATGATATACAACAAGGCCACACAATCAATTTGTACCAACTCAAGTTCAATGTCCCATAGTGTCACATTATTTGCATTAATTTAAAATACTACTAATACAAGATTCTACAGAGAGGCCTGCAGTGCTGGTTTATGACTGAACAGCTTACATTTCAGCATGCAGATCACTTCAACAGGAGAACCAAGGATACCAAAGAAAGGTTGTTTTTTTTTTTAAAGAAAAAGACCTCCATTAACAGTTTTGTAGATAACAAAGCATGATGGTTGAAACAATATTTCCTACGTTCAATATTTCATAAGTTTGCATCTCAGTTCTACATTACTGCTATCTGTGTGATCTTGAACAAGTTACATAATCTCTTTGAACTCTAACATGAGGTAACAATAATAGTAACTTTTGGAGACAGTTCATGAGATGTAAAGGTTAAAATGTTTTAAGCCCTTAGAAAATAACATAGTATGTGAAAAAAAATCACTGTTCTTTCATGTAAATTTTAACTGTGTTAGGGTAATGGTTGCATAGCTTGTGGTGCTATGCAAACAAATCTGTTATGTTAGAATACTATTATTTCAGAATGTATTTAAAAATGTTTATTTCAGCTGATATGAGCTTTGGGAAATGAAAACATAGTACATATATTGGAGTTGGTAATTGCTGACAGGCTGACGAGGGCAATGGAGAAAGCATAGGCAAACCTGAGTTTGAATCCCCCTTTCTCTGAAGAGTTGTGAATGGCTTAGTATAAATTCTCTAACTCCCTTGACTCTCAATTTCCCAATATGTCAAATATGAAAAGTAATACTTAAGACTAAAAGAAAAAAGTATGTCTTCACTGTATATTGATTTTCTTGATTGTGGATTGGTATATGTTAAAGCATCGTTTGAGTACTTTATATATACAATATGTTAGAAATAGAAATACAAAACCCTACTTCTCTCAGATGGCTTACATACATTGGGGGAAAAACTGGTTTGTCAAGTGTCATGTTACACCAAAGGGTACAACATTATGAGATTATGAGATCGAGATTGGAACTAACAGGCACTCAAATCAGCCATCGTGCATGCAGAGCAAGTACTGAGAAAGTAAAGGGAAGTAAGGTTCACAAAAACATTGAAGTTTGAAAGAACATGTGACTGAAAGGTAGGTTACAATAAGAATCTGAGCACTTGTTAAGAGTCCTGTTTATCTTAGCCAATCTAACAGGAGTCAGGTGGTATCTCAAAGTTGTTTTGATTTGTATTTCTCGGATGGCTAAAGATGTTAAGCAATTTTTCAAGTGCCCTTCAGCCATTTGAAAACCTTGTGGTGGGAGAGGGAAGGGACCTTGAATAAGGATATACAGGGATGGAAAAAAAAATTCAGAGGGAAAGCTGAACACAAGGTAAATATATGTGTAGCAATCTTATTTGCATTATCACCCTTGATAAGTCATGCTTATGATTTTTATCTTCTTTATAGTTAATGTTAACTTCTCAGTATTTTAAATTCATTTTACTGTTTTTCTTGATAAATACAAAATAAATAAAGAAAAAAAAACTATCACATATAAGAACAGAAAATTCAAAAAAAAAAAAGAAAAACTTCTGCTGAGAATTGCCTTTTTAGTTCTGAACTCCATTTTTTTAATTGGGTTATTTAGGATTTTGGGCTCTAGTTTCTTGAGTTATCAATATATTTTAGAGATCAGTCTTCTGTCACTTGTAGGTTTGGTGAAAATCTTTTCCCATTCTGTAGGCTGTCATTTTGTCTTATTGACTGTGTCCGTGGCCTTACAGAAGCATTAGCTCAACTATGTTCATAGCTGCATTATTTGTAATAGCAAGAATCTGGAAACAACCTAGATGTCCCTCAACTGAAAAATGGATTAACACACTGTGGTACATCTACACAATGGAGTACTACTCAGCAGTAAGAAAAAACGATATCCTAAAATTCACAGGCAAATGGATAGAATTAGAGAATATCCTCCTAAGAGAGTTATCACAAACCCAGAAATACAAGCAAGGGATGTACTCACTCATTAGTGAACTTTAAAAAAAAAAAGTGAAGAACACCAAAGCTGCAAACTGTAATGCCTGAAGCTCCATCACCCAGAGAGACCACTGAGGACAGAGATGCCCAAAATGCAACAGCAAGGTTTATTATCAGCATGATACAAGCCTAGGCAGGGAGCTTGTTCTCTGCACCGCACTCGCACCCCATGAGTGTGGTGCAGGGAAGAACTGAGCACCCCAAGTTACACAAGCTTTTTATAGGCAAGGACCATAAAGCAGGGTTACTTGGGGTCAAGGCTGCAGGTGTGCTCTCAATGAACTCATGCTTAGGGACTTTTTACAGCTTAACATTCCTTGACCCCACCTGGGTAGTGTGGCTGGTGAGTTTTTACTTTCCTGAGGGATGGACCATCCAGGTGTCCTTAGATAGGCTTAGCTCATTCTTTCTTGGAACTGAGGAAGCACCTGCCAGGAATATGAAACTGAACTCTATTTTAGCACAAAATGGCTACTAGAATACAAAATGGCATTTTTTGAGCTAAGTTTACTCTCTTCACAAACCACAACCACTGAACAGCTTAGGATCTGAAAATTAGATTTAATATAGTCTTCTGCTGTTCATGCCAATCCAACACTATTCATTTCTACACAATGGCATTGTTACATATTTCTCTTTTTTTAGAAAATAATGTCCTTCTTTTTCCATGAAAAAAAAAAAGCGTCCGCTTGAGAAAGTGATCACATTCCAGCTGGAGGAAAGGGCTGTGTGAGAGCTGTGTGCTAGTCTCAGCAGCCTGGTCCCTGCTACCCTGCTAAAGGAAGGTCATAAGGAAAGGACAGAGAGGTCTGAGAAACACTTTGGTCCAGGTCGGAAAGGAAGGCTCTTCTTTGGATTGTTTGTTCTACTACAGATCTCTAAACTCACTATTGATAATTATGAATATCCAGGCTTGTAGCAAGTGCTTAAAATATAAATGGCATTCCATGTATAATGAGTAAATTATAGTCATAAGTTTCTCTGTCTCACCCAGCCTTGAGATCCAGATGTACCTCTTTCACCCATAACCAATTATGAAATAATTAACTCAGAGGTTTCATATTATAGTAACTGCTGGGCCAATAGTTCAGGCTTATTATTAACTAGCTCTTATACCTAAATTAACCCATAATTATTATCTATGTTTAGGCATACGACTTGCTACATTTTATCATTAAAGGATTCTCATCTTGTTTTCTCTGTGTCTGGGTGGCATCTGATGCTCTCCCTCTACTCTTCCAAGAATTCTCCTAGTCTGGTTGCCCCTCATCTACTGCCTGCCTAGCTATTGACCAATCAGCATTTTATTAAACCAATACATGTAACAAATCTTTACAGTGTGCAAGAGCATTATTTCACATTGTCCCCTTATATCTTTTTAAAACAAGAACCCCAAATCTAATCTCCTTTGTTTAGCTTTTTTCATGATCATTATCCATAACAGCTTGTAACTAACACTCTAAACAATGACAAACGTTCATAATCCATAAACGTTCTGGGTGCAGAACTTAGAGGAAATTGTATCAGAGGTGCTCTAAAATATTGGATCATCTGGGCCCTCTGTTTCTATCAGAGACTTTTCAGGAGGTCTTCCTCAATCAAACCTTATTTTACTTAACCTGGGATGAAACCACAGTCTCTCCTTTTCTGTGAAAACAAAAGCATAACCTCTTCTTCAAAGTAATAGATCTTTTGACTTAAACTTTTAAGTCAAGGCATTTTCAAAATATATAGATTGGGTTAATCTAGCAGCATCTATAATCAAATGTCTCTTAGCAGCTCTTGTTCCTTCCTCTTCAGTCAAAAAGCTCAAATATAACACCATAATATACAGTATCCAGACTCTTTGTATATATTGCATCTCTGTGTGGCCTATTATTTGTCTTACTCTATGTCTTTTTAAGGACTTTATCTCTCCCCAACCTATGTATACTTTTTAACACACTGTATACTGTTTAGAGATTTTTTTCTTCTGATTCCATCTTTACTATATATCTCTATATTTTTCTGACTACAGGAGACCTTAGACTGCTAAAAAACCATGGCTAGGATTAATACCTTGTGGCTAGGATTAAAGTTTTGGCTATGGCAGCTGGCTCTACCCAGCTCCTTGGTCTATGAGAACTTAGCTTCAAGGCAGAAGCCAAGTTTACCACGCCAACTCTGGGGAATTTTAGAGTCCAAACTGCTACCAAGTAGAACACCCTCACCAGCTGCTCATAAACCTCAGTTAAGTGTTTGGCAGTAAGGCCTCCTGAAAGAGCCCCATGGTTTTTGACACTAATGCTGAGTCAGAAAACCTCTCTTAAAGGAATCATGCCTCAGTTCACCAGTAGCAGAGAGCACTCAAGAAAACACTGCTACCAACAAGCCATACCTGACTCTGTTCTCTTTTTGTTTGTATGAACATTAACCATAAATTCATCATATGTAGCTCATACTTGCACCATGGTTCCTGTGAGACTGCAGGAACCCACCATGTTGCAGCTCAAGATGCACCTCACAAAACCACCATGCTTGTAGCTCAAATCCTCATACCACTCTGTGTGACCTCCCACTTGAGAGATACAGCTAGGAAGCCGTTTTGGGCTTTCTTTTGTGTTCTAGAACTCTTTTTAACCTTTCTCAGGCTTTATGTGAATGTATGTGACCAAAATTGGCATGCCATTTATAGTCAGAATTTTTTTGTCCTGACAGGGTCCATGGTCCTGACAAATCTCTCCCATCAATGGGAGAGCTGCTTATAAAATAATTGACTTGGAGGCTTAGTATTATAGTGACTGCTGGTCATTAGGTCTTACATTTAAATTAACCCACAATTTTTATCTATGTTTAAACATTCAGCTTGGTACCTTGCTGAATGAGAATTCAGTAGCATTCTTATCTTGATTCCTCTGTAACTGGCTAGCATCTGCTTCTCTCTCTTTCCTCTTCTCAGAACTCTTCTAGTCTGGTTGTTCTTCCTATACTCTCCTGCCTGTCTACTCACCAATTTTATTAAACTAATATCAGTGAAAAAAATCTTTATAGTGTACAAGAGCATTATCCCATATAAAATCTCCTATATCTTTGTGCTTTGCTCATGAAATTTTTGTGTGTAAGTATGGGTAGTTGCATGATAGTGTACAAAGGTAGAGGTCAGAAGACAATCTCAGGTGTCAATCCTTGCCTTTTGCCTTGATGAAGACAGGAAACTTTGTTGTTTTTTCCACCATGAATTCCAGACTAGTTCCATGGATTATCTTGTTGCCAATTCCCCTCTCACTCCCAGAGTGCTGAAGTTAGAGATATGTACTACTACACAGACTTTTGTAAGGGTTCTGAAAATCAAACTATGGTCCTCACTTCTGACATCCATATTTTGGTTGTCCCACAAAAGTTCATTGTATCTGCTACTGGATTCTCTCATGTTCCTATCTACTGCTATACAACATTACCCCTATACTCCTAACAGTACCCCTACATTATTATGTAATATTCCCCTATATTACTATACAACTTTCCCAATATATTATTCTACGTTGCCCTCATATTACTATATAGTGTCCAATATATCATACAATGTCCCCCACATTACTTTGCAATATTCCCCTATTTTACTATGCAATGTCTCCCCATATTACTATAAAATATTACCTCTACTTTACTATATAAGGTCCCCTATATTACTATATAATTCCATTTATAATGCTATACAATGTCCCCCTACATTATAATACAATGTACAATATTACTGTACAACATTCCCCTTATATTACTATTCAAAGTGTAACACAAAGATATTTAAGAGACTCTGAGATTATAAGCATGTGAAATACCAGAAAAAAGTTTGAGCTTATATATGCATTGAAGTTTTTGCTAATAACTAATTGAAGGTTCAAAGAAAATGACAGGTTATTTTCTCATTTTTTTCCAGTTTATTGGAATGTAAATTGTTGGTTATAAAATATATTAAATATGATCTTTACCTGTCTAGGAGTGAAAGCCATAGCAAGTCAGCTTCCCAGGAATCAAGTAATAAATGTTTAAAAACATGGATCATTTTCTATTCAAAACCTATCTCTGGGGATTTTTAACTTATTATTTCTTGGGTTTGTTCTCCTAGCATCAAGATTTCTACTATATTAAAATATTTTTCAGTCATACTGATTTAAAACTTATTTCTCCTCAAAACACTTTTTTATAAGTGTCTTCATAAAGAAAAAAAGAAGAGGAGGAGGATGAAGAAGAGAAGACTGGGAACAGGAGGGAAATGAGATGGCAAATGACCTCAGAGATAAATGCTCCTGGAGGGATATTTGAACACTTGGTTCCCAGTTTGTATACTATTTCAGGAGCTAGGCCAGCCTTGCTAGTGTAGCTGATCACACACACACACAACCAGAGCCACACTAGAGTTTATTCAAGAGAATTGCCAGGTGAGTACAGGGGCAGAGAAGCAGGAGAGAGAGATTTTCACATGATGGTTCCTTTTAAGAGGATGAGTGGGCATGAATTTTCTTAGCCACTCCTAAGGGTGTATTTGGTATGTTCTGCCTGATACATGTTGGCTTTACCTCATGGCCACTGCATTCCAGGAATTCTTCTCTTTCCCAGAGCCATGTTGGGTTTACCATGTGGCTGATAAATCATGGGAATCCTTACAATGAGCACCTATAAAAAGATATAGTGGGGTTGGAGAGATGGCTCAGAGGTTAAGAGCACTGACTGTTCTTCCAGAGGTCCTGAGTTCAATTCCCAGCAACCACATGGTGGCTCACAAACATCCATAATGAGATCTGGTGCCCTCTTCTGGCACAAAGGCATAGTGGAGGCAGAATGTTGTATAAATAATAAATACATCTTTTTTAAAAAGATATAGCACATCTGTCTCTCAATGAGTTTTAATCATTGTCAAGTTCACATTACTGTTAGCAAAGAGGAAAACAAAACAATTTCCTGATCATTAAAGCACATATGTACATCCACCAGAAAGCTGCAGGTTTTGTAACATGGTAAACAACTTAATTGTGCTTTCTTAGCTGTTATGAAGAAGAGTGATAAAATATTCATGTAGATATGTACATATGAACATTATTTAACTCCAAAGAACAAAAAAAAATATGCAATGCATAGCTAAATGAATGATCTGGAAATACCATTCTGATCAAGGTAATCAGGGCCCAGAAAGACAGATATCACATGAGAAAGTATTGATGTAAAAGGACCTAGCCCACTGTGGGCAGTACCATTCCTGAATAGGTGGGCCTGCATTGTCTAATAAAGGTTAGGTGAGCAAGCCAGTAAACAGTGTTCCTCCATGGTCTTGGCTTCAATTTCTTTCTCCTACTTCCTGCCTTGTGTTCCTGCTCTGGCTTATCTCAATGATGTGCTGTAACTTTTAAGCCTCTAAACTCCTACTCTAAAAAAATAATAGTCAAAAAAAATAGTAGTCACCTGGTCTATGGAACATGGAGGCTGTTAATAATATATTTTTATAAAATTCTCTTTAATTGTGTACTGAATTTTTTGTCATTTTTTAATGTTACAGTATAATTTTTTATGTGAAATTAAGAATCTTCATTATTCCCACAATGGACTCCTGAGTGTAGCTGCCTAGTTTTTCTTGCCTAAAACAAACATTCAATAAGTTTTATAATAAACAAGCCAAATATATCTTTGTAACTTTACTTTTAATATAGAAAAATAAATACATAGATCTGATAGAGGAATATAGCTGCATTATTGGTATGGCACCATGCAAGAATATGATACCTTGCAAAATTATATTCAACAAATGCTACACTGTAAAGTAACATTACCATTTGAGGAAGATGCCTGGCAACATGAATTAAGGCATACTTTTGCAGGAAAATATTCTAGTCGTTAAAAAGTTAAATGGGAGTTGACTTTAGCACAGAGAGCAATTTGAGCAGATCCATATGTGTAACTAAGGGCATAATGACACTTACTAAATATTTAAACTATGCTTTGTTCACAAAAGGTGAGTGTAGGCTTTTGTCATATCATATACTATTAATGGACCAGAACAATGTTTAGTACTTTTACTTGCTTTTCTTGTCGTTAAAGCTTACTGTCATTTTTAAAGTTTTTTTCTTTATTTTCTATGAAATTTGAATATAATACTGGGGATCCTTAAAGTGAGCATCTTAAATCATAAAGAAAAGTAGAGAATATGGTTTTCAGAAATAAAATTATAAACTCTTGGGCTTTGAACACACCTCAAACATGTATTACTTGTCTAGTGTATGTGGGCTTTAGGTTCAGTCTTCGATGCCTGAAAAGGGTAAAGGAAGAATGTGAAAAACAGAAAGTAAGAAATATTATTCATGAAATAACCTTGTTGTAGTAAAGGCCTTATAAAGACTATATTAAGATCACAACAACTGAAAAACATGGAATGTAGTTAGGTATGGTGGTGGTGCATGTCTTTAATCCCAGCATTCCAGAGCTAGAGATAGGCTCTGTGACTTCAAGGATAGCCTGGTCTATGGAGCAAATTCCAGCCCAGCCAGGGCTATTACACAGAGAAACTTTGCTTTGAAAATCAAAAAAGAAAGACAGAAAGAGAGAGAGCTGAAAAATATAAAATGTGAAGGAATCATGCTACCACCTAACAGCCAGTTTGCAATATGCAATTTGGCAATTTATTTATAGCAGTGATAAGGTAGTATGTGTCATAATTTATGTATCTTTAGTTTTATATATCTGTGTATCTTCATGTTCCAACAGAACTTTCTATAATTGGGAACAAAATATATTATTTCTTACCTTAAAGGAAATGCTGGAAATCATGAGCCTATGAAGAATTTTACTGACAGTTACTGAGCATATTTGTAGAAATTCAAAATATAAAAAAGTCAAATCCAAGATGTTAATCATTGAATTGCTTATACTGATGACAAAAATGCAAATAAGCAATTTAATTAATCAGCCTTTTGGAGCTGATGAAGTAAACTATGGTCTCAATTTAGTGCAATCATTAAAATTTTTGGTTTTGAACATCATTCAAAATGCAGATCAAACATTATTTGAACAAAGCTGAATATAAAATATCATGTGGATTTTAGAACAAGTGATCTAAAATAAATATACCTGAAATATGCTAACTAATAATAGCAATGACAGTAATAAAAGCATAAAGATCAAAGTGATCACATTGAGACCCCTTACATTCATATTAATTAACACTCACATCTAAAGAGATTCAGGAATATTAGCTATCTGCAGCAAAAAGAGTGAGTCAATAAATCAATAAATCTTTAAACATGTAAAACTTCTAAAAAATTGACACTTCAGTGTTTTTACAGGCCACAAACTTACTATGATGAAAACCAGAAAGAACAGAAAAGGTCTATGCAAAAGTTGATATATCACCAGTAGCATCTTTTAGTAGGGGACTTGAGAGGAAACTGGAAAAACAATTATGTTTCTTAGCCAAGTGGATGGCAAGGAAGTGGGAAAGGGAAAGATTTAATGATATTAAATTTTGCTAGATCTGTGTGCTCTAGGATGGCAAGGCATATCTGCCTTGCTCATCATTCCTTAGAAACTCTCAATAAACACTTGCTGAATGAATGGAGAAATTCTACACTTGATGGGTAAACCGAACTATGTGAGAACACTGAGAGAAATAAATGTGTTCAGCTCTTCCTGGAAATTCAAAGGAAAAATTTATAAAGAACTTTGATTGAATAAAATGATATTGCAACAGTTTGATTGGCCACAAAACAGCCAAATAGATGAATCCCAGCCCATAAAGACAATAGGTTTGGGAGGAGAGAGTGACTGGGCTGGGGGAGAGGTGTGATGATGTTTTATGTGGCTCAGTTTTAGACTGCACACTAGTGAGTGACTGGAAATAAAAGACATTAGATATGAAAAAGTCAAATCTTGCAAATCATATGTGATATTCCTTTCTATGTAACTTAGGCATTTTGCTACCAAAATTACTCCTTATATTTGGCAAAATAAAGATCATTGTCTCTTTTGTTCAGGATACCATGCTCAGATAAGTACAAATTACTTAAATAACATTAGTGGCAACTTGGAAGTATACATTTTTGTCTATGCTATTGAGGAAAACAGCAGTTTTCTCCATATGCAGAATATCATTAGATGCCCAGACATATATTTCATTCCAACTCACACAACTTTGGCAGCAGCATAACACAGTATCTGAACACCAGATGAGGGGACATCTCTTCCTGGCTGCCATTTCTGCATCAACAGAGATCAGGGGATCCACAGGATGAAAGAGCATCCTATCTACTCATACACTGATACACATGCAGTCATAACTGAAGCCCTACCATACAAGAGAAAAGGTTAGTAGGATGAATCATTTGAATGCAACTATGATATACAAGAAAAATGGGAAACAATCCCCCAGGTCTTCTGATTATCCTATGTCTGAACTATTCACAATAGACAAGTTATCAAATTAATCTACATGCTCACTCACAGATGGATAAATAAAGTAATGTGTTAAAACACATACATTGAGTTTAAGCATCCATAAAGGAGAAGAAATGATGTTACTTGCAGTGCCTAAGTGGAACGGAAAGTCACCATGTTAAGGAAAATAAGTCAGACTCAGAAAGACAAGGATCCTATGTTTTCTCTCATATAGGTAGAATTGGGGAAAAAAGGAGAAAGGACATTTTGCTGGATAATTTTATGTCCACTTGACACAATCTGAAGTTATCTGAAAGAAGGAAATCTCAATGAGAAAATACCTCCATAAGATCTGGTTTTAGCAAAGCATGTCCAAGCTGCAAACCACAAACACTGAACAGTTTGGGATCTGAAGCACCTTGAACTTTGGAGCCCATTCCCTCCAGAGGAACATCTGACCCAGTCTTGATGTGGGGATGAGGAAAGTGGATTTGCCTGGAGGGGATGCTGAACTAAGCCACCTTGGGACCTTGGGACCTCCTGTCCTTGCCAGGGAAGATATAAGGAGATGGGAAGAAGAGTGACTTGTAGGGGCAGGAGGGGAAGGGCATTTGAACAAGGGGATACATGGATAAAAAATGACACTTTATTAATTAAAAAAAAACTAGAAGAAAAGACAGAAAAAAATTTGGCTTTAGGGCATTTTCTTAATTAGTGATTGATGGAGAAGAACCCAGCTTATCATAGATGGTGCTATCCTGGGCTGATGGTCCTAAGAAAGCGGGGGTAGAGGGTGGGGGGGTGAGGGGGCAGTAAGTTGAACCCTTCCATGGCTTCTGTGACTCTTGACTCCAAGTTCCTGGCCTGTTTGCATTCTTGTTCTGACTTCCTTCAATGATAAATAGTAATACAGAAATGTAAGCCAAATAAGCTTTTTGATCCCTTTTTAGTCATGGTGTTTCACCACAGCAATAGAAACACAAACTAATGCAGACATTCAAGGAAAACTGGCTTCTTAGGAATGTGGGAAAGGATAAAGAAGAGAAGGGCAGGAATAATGTATAACAGGGTGAATGAAATCAAAGAGCTTACATATACAAATGTATATACATACACACATCCACATATCTCCAAAGTGTGAGGTCTTGTTTGTTATTCTGTGGTATACAGGTAGATTCTGAATGCAATGGGTTTCATGATGACATTTACCTCTCTCCATCTCGCTGTCTCTGTCTCAGCACAATGTAATAGATATTGAATGTGAAATAGATTTCAAGATGATATCTACATATATGTGTGTTTTACAGATATATATATGTAGGTACATCGTGGAATACACAGCTGTGAAGAGTAATAAACAAGAAGTCGCACTATGGAATGAAAACATAAGATCTCATTTATAGGAACTTAACAGGCCCCACGCTTGGTCTCTAAACAGAGAGGAAAGACAGCAGAATTTCTTTGTTTTTATTTTTTTTAAAAAAAAAATTCCCTATCACTGCTCCCTCTCCTGTCCTCCCCTAACCTCTCTTCTCACTCCCCAGAGAGAGCAATGAATCCCAAGGTGAGTCAATTCCATCTTGCATATTCAGTTGAGGTAGGACAGTTCCTCTTCCAAATATCAAGGCTGAGCAAGTGTTTTCCTGATAGGCATGGGCTTCAAGAAGCCAGTTCATGGACCCATGATAGACTCAGGTCCAAAGCCAAGAGGAGAGCCAAATTTCTTTAAGTATATGATGGATATTTATACTTATGTAATCCTCAAGGCAGTAATTTAAGTAAGTATTACTATTCCAGTTTTCCAAAAAGGTAAAACTCAGTGGGATTAATTTGCTCAAACTCATAGAAAATAGTCCAGGCTATTTCACATCCAACTTATAATTTTATATTTCCCACTCTATAGCTAAGGTAAAGAACATAAATAAGAGCATGCACCATGAAACCAAATCACCTTCTTCAGCTTTATAGATGCATGATTTCTCTATGCTTTAATTAGTTCACATATAAAAACATGGATAATAATGTGCACATCAGTCAACACAATGTATTTTGTACATAGTAAGTAGACAAGCCAAAATCAAAACTCATAAAGAAAAAGCAGAAAGAAACCAAAAATAGCAAGACAGGACCTGGTTCTCACAAGATTTGCACAGAATAGTGATCCACTTGATTTTAATCCTGGAACATGTATTATATTTACATTATACACAAAGGACTCTAAGAAATAAAGAAACTATTTAAAACCAGTCTCTAATTTTTAATTCATTTATTCTCTAAAAATTCATTGAGATGTTATTGTAAATTAGATATAAAAACTTAACATAAATGTAAAACAGGACTTTTATTGTTCACTGTAATTTAGACCTTGACATGTCCATCTGCATTTGCACAATGAGCCCCTTGGGTAGAAATTTTAGTCTGCAATGCCTAGCCTTGTGCCCAGAAGTTGCTTAATAAATGTTCCAAGGAACCAAGACGAAGGAAGCAAGGGGAGAGAGGTAGCAGAGAAAGGCAGAAGGGTAAAAGTGGACATAGCCTACAAAATGAGACACAGAGTGCATTTGTTTTCCATTGCTCTGGAAAATACCTCAAGAAAAACAACTTCATGGAGGAAGGGCTGATTTTGTTCAAGGTTTTCAGAATGCAGAGCAACCGGAAGAGGACAAGAGGAATCCTTCAAATGCACATCACATGTGACCTCCTGTCTCCAACTAGACCTTACCTCTTAATTATCTATGGTGATATATTGTATATTTAATTTTTTAAAAAAGCAGTCTGGATTATTAGAGGGCAGAACCACCCACAGAGCCAAAACAAGAAGGTCAGGGAGTGGTAGTCCATGCCTTTAATCTCATCACAGAGGAGACAGAGGTCCTCTGGATCTCTGTGTGTTTAAGGCCAAAGACGGTCAGGTGATAGTGACACCCATCTTTATCCTGGCACTAGGAAAGTTGATCCAGGAACTGAAATAGCTGGGTGGGGAAAAAAAGAGAAAGAGAAGGCAGAAGTTCTTCCCTCTGCCTGCACTTCCTGTCATGCTGAGGCCTCCTGGAGATAGGACCTTCCCTGTTCAGCCTGAGGAGTTGGCTGCATGAAAACTGGCTGTGGTTTGTTCCCTGTCTCTGATATTTCAGACTATTTTTATTAAATACACAATATACCATCACAATTGTCCCTTCAGCTGCAAACCCATTCATGAACTTACCCACCAGTGAAGTTAGCGTCTTCATCAACCAGTTGCATCTCAACATAACTTCAAGAACCTCTGTGTCAAATCTTCATTTTCAAAAAGTAACAGAGTATTTGGAAAGGAAAAGATTGTGGCATTTGAGACCTATAAGATATTTTAGGGATGGTTATGACTTGCTCTTACTTATTGTCTGTGTTGAATGAATGAGTGTATAGATGAATAGCATAGAGATAAGAATAAATCTTCAGGTAAACTGTGGGAATTTGGACATGCCGTTTACCTTATTATTCTTGGGTTGCATACTACATGCCTGTAAATGTCTCCTGCTAATATTTTCATTTCCAAATTAATTTTGTGAATTTATTATCCAAAACATATAAAACAGAACAATTTTATACTTTGCTAACCCACACATTATGATCCATGCTACCTCCTGGTTCCATAAGGATAATTTGCAGTACTGGAGGCAACAGAATTGTAGGCTTCACAACTTTTTATAACATCTAAGACTCGTTAACCATGTTCTACTAGGGAAAAAAATGTACCTAATATCTTTTTTTTTTTTCCTTTATTTTGTATTTATTAAAAAAAAACACAGTAAAAAGAATTTAAAATGTGGAAGAGTTAACAATAACTATATAGAGGATAAGAATGATAAGCATGGCTTATCAAGGGTAGACATACAAATAAGATTGCTACACCTATATTTTCTTTGTGTTCATCTTTCCCTCTGAATTTTTTTTTTTTTCC
>PVIH01016935.1:0-43776 GCA_004025045.1 Sigmodon hispidus
CTCTCTCTCTCTCTCTCTCTCTATATATATATATATATATATATATATATATATATATATCCCACCCTCTCTCTCTAGGTCTTTCTCTCTCTTTTTTGTGCATGAGGTTGAAAGGTCTCCAGAGTATTGTTTCTGTCTTGCAAGTATTTACTGATCTCACTCAGTGATGTTTTATAATTGTTAGCATTAACATCTGGCATCACTGTTGTTAGCATCAGAATGTGTTATACACATTGAGAAGTGTAATGGTAATGACTTAACAGACTAGATTGTCATGTAGACAAAGATGGCTCAGAGCCCCACACTTTCTTCCAGATACTGTTCTCAAATATATGCACAATAGCACAGCTTAACTCTGTTGCTTGTTGGTATTGTTTACATAAACAAGATCACAAAATATGACCTCTCCAATCCCACTTTCTTTCATCCAATATCATGTTTGGTATTTGCACATATTATTTTGTAACTCTTTAGTCTTCCTTAGTTCTGTCCACTGTGCAAAGATACATTAATATAATCATCCATTCTAGTCCTAATGGATGCTAGAATAAGCTCCCATTTGGGACTATGCTCCTATACACACTCTAGCGGGTGCTATTATGTGAAAAAGATATACATATATATGCATTTACATGCATTTATCCTAGTCATATACCTGTAAATAAAATTACTGGACCATATATTATGCACATTTTAAACTAATAAATATTTTCACAATTTTACAAAGAGTTGTTGCCAATTTACATGAGCAGTATATGCTTTTTCCATTCTTTTACATCATAGAAAAGCCTGGCTTTGCTTTTATATCTGATACTTTCTAAGTGATAATAGATTTTAAAATCCTCTGGTATAACAAACTTTAGCTTAGATGTGTGCTGTGCCTCCTATCCAAATGGTGTGTTTGCTTATGAAAATAATCGGTGTCTTCAGATACACATCTCAGAAGTGGAAAATGTGTTGATGCTGTGTGAAGCTGATACCATGAATTCTCATTGCTGCTGTCAGTGGGCTGATTATGAAGAACAAGTTGCTGCTTTATGCATAATCCTCACATTGTGAAAGTAACAGGATTGTTGCCATCCACTCAGTCAGCTAACAAGTTGATTTCCTAGCCAATAATGAATCTTCGTGGACTTAAATTTCTGTACATACTTACTATATTAAACATATAAAAATTAATATGTTATATTTTAAAATACAAAATAAAGTCAAATGTCATATTGTAGCCAAGCACAGCTTTGTCATAATGACCATGTCCATATGGTACTTAGAAAGCACATTTTAGTCAGGAAATGCTCTGAAAAGTAATTGCTTGGGAGACATTTTTTTCTAAAGCTGCCTTATCTATAAAGTTCCATTCTTTGGTTTTAAAGGTACATTAAATCCTATTCCCCTTAATGGCATGATTGTCCTCTATGAACAAAGGTAAAGCTTTGGGTAAAGTACATACTCAGACAGCCCTGTCTACTCTATAGAAAGTATTGGAATGGTGTATTGTTGGAATTTACTCTTCACTATTAAATATTGCTTTAGAGGCAGAGACCCACCCTATAACTTCGAGTGATCAGAACTTAGTGTATACATTAGGCAGTGCTGGAACTCACAGTTACTTTCTGCTTCTGCTTGTTGGATGCTGGGATTATAGTTATACATTACTAAACCCAGCCACCTTGGCTAGGTTTTAAGGCAAGGGAAACAACCCAGCTATGCTATAAGGAGTTGGTATGTTTTAAATCTGGATTTAATTTTTTCCTCCATGCCACTGTGGAACAGACTCCTGACAGTGCATGTCAGCTGCTTCTCTTGTTTTGGCTTACTGGCTCTATGACTAAGTTTCATTTTAACATATTTGAAAAGGGACAGAATAATATCCAAAAAGATGAAGCCAATTTATGCTATGGTTAATACTTCTCTATCTTAGACTTCTGTTGCAACAACTAAATATCAGAGATTAATTTTCTTACAATCTATATGCTCATTGTTTTGAAGTCTGAGAATCAGAAGTAGGTGAGGTCCTTCTTGCTAGTAGTAAATCCCTCCAGAGTCCAAAGGTAGTTCAGGGCAGCACATGGAGAAACAACCTTCTAGTCCAGGTCATATCTCTTTTTGTAAAGTAATATTTCCATCAGTCTAGAGACTTACCATATAACCTCTAATCACTACCAAAACTAGATTAAAACTTGGGCCTTTGTCTAAAAATAAAATAAAACAAACTCTTTAAAAAGTAGAGATTAAATTTAGCAGGGAGCATTCAAACAACAGCAACTGTCAACATCCAGTTTCTTCCATTTATCTATCTGTATCTCGAGCCATCCTCCCTAGAGCAGTGGGCTTGTTTAGTAAACAGATTCTTGCAGTCCTAATTAATGATAAAGACTTATGGCATTTTAGTAAAATTTTAGAAACAGAATAATATCAAACACAGTTGTTCCAAGTCACACACATGCACACAGAGGCAGAAACAGCATGAAAAGCAAAACAAGAATGAGTCTCCTCTCAAAATTACTAAGTCCATAGTAATGGACCCTGAGAAGACTGACTTGAAAGAACTCCCAGACAAAAAAATTAAAGGAATTATTATAGCTATGTTCAAAATACAGTTCTGCCTGGAGAACAGAAGGTAAAAGACATTATATTATGTTCTATTCTGTGCATACATAATATAAAATGCTTCCATACACTTATAAGGAGCTGGCTCAGCATTTGATGACTTTCCCAGATTCAAGATTTTAAAACTAATGACTTAACTCAACTATACCATATGATTCATTGTTATTGTACTGGAGTTCAGTGGAACTCAAGTCAAACACTGCAGGGATCAATCACTGTAATCAATTATTAGGTGGTGTGAACTCAGTTGGCAACTACATAAGAAAAATCATATTTAATATCAGGATATTTTAATTGGTTATTGGATATTAATTAAATTTTCACTCTCCAAGTAAAATCAATGCATTTGTAAGTCAGGCATAAAAGAGATTTGTTTTTCAGTTTTCACTGGATGTAGTTTTCACAACATGCCCTTAATAATAGCCACATACACCAAGGACTCTGCTCCCCATGTTCAATGTTCATTCAGATTCTCTGTCCCACATTTGAACAATGAAATAAATATTGCAAAAGTCTACCCCTGTAGTTCAGTTCAGCATTTAAAAAGTTCTTGCTATAAAAATGTGTTAATTTAGCTGCTCTGCATCATTTAACAAAAGATTAGGCAATTCAGCAAACTACCCAAGAGCCCAGGTGTTGAGGGAAGAGTCTGGGAATGGTCTAAACTCTTCACAATGCCAGCTATAATAATTTAATAAATTCGGGAATTAAGTTCTTCATATAGGCATTGATAAGCCTTCCAGGCCTCCACAGCCACCATAGATAAAAGCACGTGCTGTGGAATGTCTTTCTGTATACTTTGAATGAAATTTGTTGCTATTGGTTAGTAGAGAAGCTGTTTTGACCTATAGCAAGGCAGTTTAGAGGAAAGCAGGAAGTCCAAGCAGAGATACAGAAGGGCAGAATCTAGGAGAAACAATTCAGCTGTCCAGAAAGCAAGATGTAATGGAACATAGATAAGCTAAGGAGCCAATTGGCAATACAGAGATTAATAAAAATGGGTTGAGTTAAATCGTAAGAGCTAGCTGGTAATAAGCATGAGCCGAGGCCAAATAGTTTGTAATTAATAAACAATAATTATTTTTAAATTGAGGTTCAGGTAGGAGTAAAGCAGAATGAGGCAGACTCCATCCAGCTGCCCAAGAAAAATCATGTAGGAATACAGTTGGGCCATGCCACAGGCCACATGGCCAGGTAGATTAATGGAAATGGGTTGAATTAAGATGAAAGAGCTAGCTAGTAATGTGCCTGAGACATAGGCCAAACAGGATGAAATTGATATAAGCACCTGAGTCATTTTAAGGGGGAAAAGTGGCTGTGGGCAGGTCAGACCTCTGGCCTGTATAAGAATGGTAACCTTGTACAACAGATGGCATCCCAACCTGGGGCCCCAAACACCCGCATAAAACCTGAGAAAGCTTACAAAGCATTCTAGAACATAGAAACAGAGCCAAAAGCAGCTTATAAAATAATCTAAATAATTATTTTATAAATGGCTGTGAGACCATGGGTGGGAGAGATTCCTTTGGACTACAGGCCCAGACAAGTCAGAAAACTTCAGGCTACAAGCAAGAATAACTAAAAAATAAAGGATTCAAAAAGGTAAAAAAAGACAACTTCCAGAACCTCTGTGAAAGTATTTAGAGATATTTGTGTTATTTTGATTTACTGGATAATGTTAAATGCAAAATCTTCCAGATCCAGAGAAGGTCACAACTATCTAGATACAAGGAAGCCAACCTCACTCAGACTTAACTCCATAAACAGAGTTGAACCTTTATATCATGCACAAAAATCAACTCAAAATGACTTAATACTTAAATGTGAAGTTTTAAAGTGTTGAACTTCTTGGAGAACACATAAAAAAAGAGTATTAAATGGGGAGAAGTAAAGGAGAAAGGGAGTGAACAGAAAGCAGATGTTACCTGTCCTTACCACTCTACCAGCCTTCACTTGAACCCCAAGAAGTTTCCTCCAGAGGAACCAATAGATGGCAAAACAGTTGAATAGACAACTGAAAACCAATGGATTGACCTATTGGTACATTTAATCCTGACAAATATTTAGTTTTGTTATTGTCATACTCCATGCTGGTCATATACTTGATGCTCTAAGATCTGATCTCTGGGAGCACATTACAACTCTGAGATGGTCCACCAGGTAATAATGTCAAATAAGAGTAGTGGAGTCCTATGCTGATCACAGGATTTTGTCTTGCCATGTCCCATATGAACTGAAAATTACAGATCATTTCTTTCACCAATTCTACATAATTTCCAAAAAGAATCTGGTGCTTCAGCAACAGCATAAGGAACACAGGGTTTCTGAGCACGGACTGCCTTTGCCATGTTTGACGTTCACAAAGCATACTGCATGCTGCTTGGAAATATTTGGGCAAAGAACATCCAGCCCCTAAAATCTGGAAACTAATGTATCACTCACACCTCACAGCTTGTTCTTGTAGCTGGCTGAGCTTTGATGTGACAGGTGTCAGAGCAGTGTTGGCAGCAGAAGCTATTTAGACACGTTAGCGAGGACTGTTCTTGCCTATCCTGGATGTTTGATGGACCGTCAGACGATAAGGACTCCCACTTGGTTTCTCCTAACACATTTACGAAGTTTGTGCAACATTTTGGAAGTAGAATTACAAACATTTTCCTCAAGAACATAAAACAACAGAAAGGGAGATGTATTTTGTGCCTGAGGTCATGACTAGGAAAACACAATTGTTTAACTAAGAATAATAAGCTGATCTGTGGGAGAAAAAGAACAAGTCCTCAAGGCAAACACATTTGAAAAGATAAAAGCCTAGGACAAAGGGCACAAAGAAATGTCTGCCAAGCATTATTATTCTCTATGTTGTTCACACAAATGAACTTCACCTCAACATTTGTAGCATCTTCGTCCATGTTTATGGCCATGTACCCAAAAGTTTTCCTATAGAATGACATTCCCTCAGGCATTCAACAGTGAAAGTGTTGCTTTGTCCCTCAATAGTTTGGGTGGTGTACTTTTAAGCACAGATATTTTAGAACTAAATTTTAGGCTTACTCATGAGTTTTTAAATTAGATTTGGCTTGTGTGACTCTAACTAAATATTCAAAGACAAACAATCTAAGAGTGTTGTTCAATATAGAGCTATAGAATGCAATAGCTTTCCGAAGACACTCTTAAGGAATTAGCAAACAAATAATTTGAGGGTGGGGGCTGCGCTCACATGCCTGGGAATTAGATAGAGTCATCCTTTGTAGCCAAGCATCTAATTATCAGATACTTGGTCAGCCATGTGTAGGGATGAACTTTGCCCTGGAAAAGCTACTGTCTTTATTCCCTGTAAATTGCAACAGTTCCTTTGTTTTAAAGATTAAAAAAAAAAAGTCAATTTGCAAAATCTGATGTATTCACACATAACTTTACAGCTCCTTTTTTTCAAAAAGAAAATCAGGAATGCTTAAAAAGCAGACATTGTGCATACTGTGCAACCTGTTTTTCAGTTTCTTTATTTTTATCTGAGCTTTGATTAAAATTGCTGATAATTTTAAAATGAAGTATGAAATGAAATGAACAAGTCCTGAGTTCCAAAAACTTTTCTCTGTCATGATTTGTTACAGTGTGCCACAAATAAAAACCATAATCATCACATAGCTACATAGCTGCATTTTCTCTACCTAAGATTTTACGTATTTTGAAGTATAATCTATAAAGAACACACACACACACACACCACAAAAAAAAAAAAAACCAACCTGACTGGTCCAAACAGGTAACCACTCTATTTCATTTGACATAAGCATTCTCTCGTCCATGGGGGAAAAACCAAATGTTCACAATTATAGACTAGGCACACTTTTAAACAGTAAAACATGAAGCTCTCAGCAAAAACGTTCTATAGCCTTATGGCATTAACAGCCAAAATTATTTTTCAAGCAATTCCAATGTCCTCAAATATGTATTATCCTATAAGGAAAGGAAATTATAACATGGTAGGCACGCAATAGGGAAGAGAAAAAACGTAATTGCCACAAGAGTTTACTGAGCAGCTAGTATGATATGACAGTTTGACTAAATAAGACTGTCTTTGAGCAAAGGGGCTTAACATCAATATAGGAAAACTTAAAGGCCAAAACATACATGGCGTAAATCTGTGAGGGCAGCAATAATGACAGGGACAGCCACCACCCCTTTCTCGATACCACATGCCAGGCACTATCCCTTTAATTCTATTTATAATATTCACAATAGTTTAACCTTCTAGTACATTTGCTCATTTTACAAAAGAAAGAACTGAAACATTTCTCCTGGATCAAACTTTATCTTAAGCAGATAAACAGTATAAATGAATAATTGTGTTGGTGGAAGCTGCAGTGTGTCTTCAATTCCCAACTCACAACCATTGCCCTTAGAAGTTTTCCAAGAAAAATGATTTTTCACGAAGTGATTTGAAAAGTACACATCAAGGAAAGATCAAAATCAAGAGCATGAGTATCAGGCACCATTTACTAAAGCCTCTGCAGTTGATGACTGATACATACCCTTCATGGCCCCCTTCTATATCTGCCATAATCTGGAGAATGCTGTTTCCTATGTTATAAGTAGGCTTGAAGAAGTATGTAAAAGTGAAGGTGACAATATAGCTTCTACTTGAGGTTCACTTACTCACAGAGGTAGAAATGCTGTTCCATTTATGCTCAAACACCAGCTGGACCAAAACCTGTTCTACTATCATCTCACTAGGTATTTCATATCTTCAACTTGGGATTTGCATCATCTCAATATTTAGTAGAGATTTACTATGATACATAAACAAAGAGCTGAAAATACATAAAAGTTCATGACCACCACAGGTGAACTGGGAAGAATAGAAGGAAGAATGGCTAAGACACTGATGGATGAATAAAGGGATGTATATAGAAAACACATTGGCTAATATATGAATTGGAAAGACCCAAAAGTGACTAATGTACAAACACAGCACCATCTAGGATAAAGAAATGGTGATTACAACTAAATATTTAAGGATAAAGGAAAGTAGATTTTAGATGTTTGAAAAGGGCTTTTGTGTATGTAAGACATGGAGATAGAATCTTAGATACCTCTAAAATACCCACCAAAGAAAATCATTCTTTATAAACTATAATGGATAAAAAGAAGAAATTCCTCCTCCAACCTAAACAGATGGGAGCAGGAGGAGATGGCGTACAACCCTGTGTCTCACATGGGCCTGACAGTAGGAGCAGGCAAGAGATGAAGCTGAAAATGAAAGCAAGAGGCAGCATGGAGTGCCCAGTCCACCAGCATGTGTCTATAATTGCCCTTCAACATGCCATCCTTAGATAGGGTAGGCTTTGATTTGAGAAGTTTTTACATTTGACTGATTTTCAAGACTAACAGGCTAGCAACTGCATTCTCAGGCAAATTATTTGACAAAGTGTGGGGAAAAAAGCAGCCTACATTTACTAAGAAAGGCTGACACATTCTACCCACTTAATTCCATTCTTAGATGGGACTTTAATGATCAATCACACCTTGAAATAAACTCACCTTATCATAACTCCAAAACTCTCAATCTCTTCAGTCTGCATATCATTACAGTGTTATGTTTTGTAGTGGGATTGTATTCTGTTCCCTTGTAAATAGTTGTACCACCTACTGGTTTAATAAAAATGCTGATTGGCTGAAGGCAGAAAGGAAGTGTGGGTGGAGCTACCAGACAAAGAAAACTTTGGGAACAGGAAGAACAGAGAAGAGATGCTAGAAAAAGCCAGATGAGTTGCCCCCAGAAGCAGAAGAAAGAAGCTGAAATGCTACTCTAAGAAAAGTTACTGCCCCCGCATGGCTGAACAGGATAAGAATTATGGGTTAGTTTAAGGGTAAAGAGTTAGCAAGCTATATGCCTGGGCTGTAGGCCAATCAGCATAAACTTAATGTAAGCATCTGTGTGTTTCAATGGGACTGCAAGTGGGTCTGAATCTCAGGGCTATGCCCAAAAGTCCAGGCCAGAAACCTAATACTACAATGTTTATCTAAGAAAAATGTATATAGTTAGCCTTACTTAGTTTTGGTTGGCACCCACTAGAATATATGACCCCAAAGAAACAACAACAATAAAAATCCAACTTATTTTCTCCTTTATTTCTCATGTTTATATTATTCCTTTGTGCTAGCCATGCAGTTGCATTTGGGTTTTGGTTTGTTTGTATATTTGTTTTGTATGTATGTATAACATTTCTATGTGTAGTGTACATGTGGGTTCATGTGGTTGTATGTAAATGAGTGTGGGTATAAAGGTATGTGTATACATTTGTATGAAAGCTAGAAGTAAATGCCTCTATCTACCTCTATTGTTCTTCACTTTATTTGTTGAACCTAGTGCTTCTCAATGCATTTAGAGTCCATTGATTGGCAAAATGGATAGACAGAAAGCATGAGTATCAGACATCAAAACCCAACTTTCTCTATCACTTACAGTAAGTTTGTAGTCATACAACACAAATAATCTTTCAACATGTGTTTTAGGAACTGCATTCTGCTTCTCATGCTTATACAGTGAGCACTGTACACACTGAGCCATTTCCCCAAACCAAGAATTTGTTTCTGAAAGAACAAATACGTTTGATAAATAAAAATTATTTTAGTGAAGATCTACTGTGTTGATATTTTGTGTATGCTCTAACAAATAAAGCTTGCCTGGAAATCAGAGAGCAGAGACAGCCACAGAGTTAGCGATAGAGGCCAGGCAGTAGTGGCACATATCATTAATCCTAGTGCTAGGGAGGCAGTGGTAGAAGAATTTCTGTAATTTCAAGGCCACTCAGGGCTATATGAGATTAATACAATCTAAAGGAGAAACAGAGCCAGGCAGTGAGAGGTCACACTTTTAATCCCAGCACTTAGGAGTCACACGCCTCTAATCCCAGCACTAGAAAAGTTGAGACAGGAATATAAAATGGGTAGAGACAGGATCTCAGAAGCATTCAGTCTGAGGATTTATAGAGACAAGATCTTCCCCATATAGGCTGAGGAGTTGACCAGGGAAGAGTGTGGCTGGGGTTGGCTCTTTCTCCTCTATCTTTCAGCATTTATCAGGTTCTGGGTTTTTATTATAAGACTAACTAGGATTCATACAACTATCTATAAACCTGTGAATTCAATTACAGTGTATGTTTAGTTTATAAATTATTAAATATTCTCTTGGAAATTATGTCTTTTAGTTAATTTTAGTTATGTACTTGACAGTTTAATACTTATGAATTATCTCACAGAACATCAGAATAAAATCATAACTTCCTTGGCAACAAATTTTTTAATTCATAGAACATTTTCTATGGCCCCTGTCACTTTATTCAGTGTTAGTCTAGATTCCAACAGAAAGTATAAATTAAAATTTAGCTATACTAATTAAAGGCTATATTTTTAATTTAAAAGTTGCTTTTTATTTTACATACCAATCATAGTTTCCCCTCCCTTTACTCCTCCCACTCACCTTCTCCCCCACTCTCCGTCCATTCCTCAGAGAAGGTAAGGCCTCTCAAAGGGAGTCAACAAAGTCTTGCATATTAAGTTGTGGCAAGACCAAGCCTCTCCTCTGGGTATCAAGTCTGAGCAAGGTATCCCTAGATAGAGAATGGGCTCCAAAAAGCTATTAAGCACTAGGGATAAATTCTGGTCCTACTGCCAGAGGCTCCACAAACTATCCAAGCCACACAACTGTTATTCACATTCACAGGGCCTAGTTATGTTTCATGAAGATTTCCCAGCTGTCAGTTCAGAGTCAGTAAGCTTCACATAGCTACGATCAGCTGTCTCTGTTGGTTTCCTCATCATGATCTTGATTCCTTTGCTTATATAATTCCTCTTCCCTCTCTTTGTCTGGACTCTAGGAGCTCCACCCACTGCTTAGCTGTGGATCTCTGCTTCTGCTTCCATCAGTTGCTGGATGTAGATGTTGGTTTTGCCCATGAGATCAGACACACACAGACTACCAAGGCCACATGGGAGTTTCTTCAGGAGAGTTGCCTGGCGAGTACAGGGGCAGAGAAACAGAAGAGAGAGAAGAGACAGATTGCCATATGACTTGTTCTTTTAAGAGAAAGGGTGGGCACAAATTTACACAGGCACACCTAGGGGCGTGCCCTCCGCACTTTACCACTTGGCCACTACCTGCCAAGAATTCTTATCTCACCCAGTGTTGTGTTGGGTTCACCACATGGTGTGCCAGGAATCCTTACAGTAGGTTTTACGGTAACAACTGAGGTAGTAATCAATGTGATTACAGGGGAAGGCCAGTTCTGTGATCTTCTTCACTATTGTGTGCCATCTTAGCTGAGCTTATTTTTGGGGGTTCTTGGATACGTCCTTAGCACCACAATTGTTGATTGTCTCTAACCACACAATGGCTCCCTCTATCATGATATCCATTTTATTGTTTTCCTCCTTGTTCCTCCCCAAATGCAACCATCCCATTCCCTGCTGTTCTCTTCCCACCTCTTTTAACCAAGTCCCTACTATGGTCCCAATTTACTCAGGAGAACTTATCTATTTTCCCTCCCTAGGAGGACTCATACATATCTCTATTAGGTCGCCCTTGTTACCTGGCTTCTCTGAAGTTGTCGATTGTAGCCTGATTATCTTTTGCTTTATATCAAATATACACTCATGGGTGAGTACATATCATGTTTGCCTTTCTGAGTCTGGGTTTCCTCACTCAAGATAGTTTTTTTTAATAGGGTATATTTTTAAGAAATTACTGTTTCATCAAGACTTATCAAAAGAATTTTCAGGATTGTGGAGATATATTGTATTTTAATAAAATCAGCCTGGAATATCAAAGAACGGAATCACCCATAGTCAAGCCATAAAAGTCAGAGAGTGGAGACTCATACCTTTAATCCCATCACTCAGGAAACAGAGATATTTCTATATTTTTGTTGAGTTCAAGGCATAACAGTCAATTAGCTTACACCTTTAATCCTAACTCTAGGATTATTATGCACAGTTGAACCCAGAAGTAAAATAGCAAGATAGGAAAGATATTTAAGGCAGGAGGAGGCAGACAATTAGGCATTCTGTAGAAGCAACCAGATAGGCAGAGGACTCTTGAAGACAGACAGCATTTACCCTGTTCAGCCTGAGAAGTTGGCTGGGTAAAAACTGACTATTGTCTGTTTCCTTTCTCTGATATTCCAGCTTTTTCCCAATATCTGGCTCTGGGTTTTTATTATAAGCTAACTAGAATTTGTGCAATACAAGGCAGCAAAAATTTGAAGCATATTTCTGTTTAATTTTATACTTATTTACTTTGGATTTGGCTTGGGATTTTATTTGTTTTAAATATCAAAATTTGAGCAATGAAAAAAATTTAAATTATAAGAAACTAACTTTAATTAAAAATCACAAAGCAGAAATAATAAGTAGGGCTAATAATATAAGCCTATAATCCTGGCAGTCTAGAGTTTGAAGTAGAAAGAGTGTGACAAGTTCAAGGCCAACCTTGCTTGCATAGAATATTCTAGACTAACCAGGACTACGTACAAGATCCTGTCTCTGAAAATCACACACACACACACACACACACACACACACACGACTAGTGCAAATGAACAACAACAAATTAAAATAATATAGTATGGAATTTATTATAGTTGAAACCAAAAGAAAAATGCTCATAATACAAAATCAAACAACAAACACAAACAGTTGTTTATTTTATTTAGTATAATACTTTTACCATAAAACAGATGTGTGTGTGTTGGCACATGAATACATGTACAATAAATAATAAAAGAACAAAATATACCAAGCCACAATTTATCTTTAGATACTGGATTTTAATGATTATTCTTCTGTACAATTTCTTCATTTATAAAATGTTCTGTAAAATATACTGTATCTTAATAATTTATAAGCAAGCCAATTAAATTCTAACAGAAAAAGTAAAGCAAGTTAAATAGCATAGTCATAAAGTGATAAAAATATATAACAAAATTAATTGTAGAGTTCAAAATAGCTGCTAGTAATTTTAAGCATATTTGCTATTAAAAGTGTAAGAAACATCAAAATGAAAAAGCAATGGCATTCACACCCAGAAGCTCTCATCCAAGACCAGGCAGAACATGGATGCAGCCTAGGTGATAAATATGTATAACCACAAAGAAAAGCAGAATGGCTTCTCTTTCTTTGCTAACAAGACTTGGATGAGGTGTTTTTATTTTATTTTATTTTTTATTAAATTGAAACCTGGCTCTGAGTTTATCTCATCTAGGTTGAGCACACAGAGATCAAATTTTCTGCCAAAGAGAAAAAGTAGTAGATCAAAAGTCCATCCAACACACTTGCTTAGACTGAGGCTTTGGTTCCAGCACATTATAAAAATATTCATTCTCCAGGACATACACAAGAGAGTACTGGCTGTCCTTACCACATACCTCCTGCCTCCAGATTCCAGGTGGCAGAACATGGGCCTACAGCTCAAGTGAATTTCTTAACTGCCAATATCATTGCCAAGAAGCCAAAATACTAAGGAAGAAAATGGTAAGCTTCAGAGCCAAACATTTTAAATTTGGAAGCAAAGACTTTCGTGAGGAGAAACTTCTCATTCCTGAAGATCCTGACACTCCAGACCAAATGACAGTCTATCAAAAGTGAAGTCAGCATCTTTTCCCTCTATAATATAACTAAGATGATAAGAACTTCAGAGAGCACAGAAGACCATTTGTCTCAAAGTATAAACAGAGAGAGAGAGAGAGAGAGAGAGAGAGAAATTTGATTATTGTTCACCAACTAATGCTAGTTTTTTGGATGGCCCTTCCGTATTCACAACTCTCCTGACCCTGAGGCTTCTCAATTCAGATCCTCCCTTCTAATAGGGAAGCATGGGTGAGTGATCCATTGCCCTCTAGCAGAATTTGTTCTCTCCCAAGTAAACAACCGAATGCTGTTATGGCAGTGGTTATATTTGGGGGACTAGAAATCACCCTCAAAGGAGAGCACTGGGTCTTAAACCAAGAACTAAATGTTCTAGCAATCTGGAATGTACATCAGAATTTTTAAAGGATGCTTTAAAATTTATCCTAATACTCAGGTGGACCAACCCTCTGCCTCAGGGAACAGCTTTAGGTATTATTTTTACATGGTGGTGGCAGAGTTCTTGGACAAGGTATTTAGAATGGTACAAGGCCATTAGTCAACACTAGCAACTACCAAAAAATCTAGACATCCAAAATCTGTTTCCGCTTCCTCCTTTGCTCTTCTTTCTTCTTTCTTTCTCCCCTCTCATTCTCAACCTTCACGTTTCCTTTGCAAAAGATGACATGCCATTGATAGATTGCACATCAATGTTCCATATATCATCATTGATGGGTATGAGATTACTGTCCCTTGGTGATCTCATTTTCCTGCCAATCCAAACGATTTCAGATGTAAATGTATGCAAAGATGTCTATGTATTTTGATCTTACTTCTCCCTATAGATTTTAACTGCAAGTAGCATGGTTTGACTTCATCACCTTTCCTGCAGAGCGTGGGCTCCTCTGGGGTATAAACTATGATGATTCTTGACTTAAGGAGGTATGCATTGGAAAACATTTTCAAGAACATAATCTATAAAAATTAATAAATGCATTGTGGCTATTCAAAAGTGTAGAAAGCTATTTGGCTGACCTAAGCACTGGCTGCAGCTTCTAAGAACAAATCTAATTTAGCTCCATCTCTGGTGGCAAGTGGTCACACAGTTGAGTGTAATTTGTCACAGCTGGCTGTTGTAACTGAAGAGCAATTTAGGCTTAAGCTGGTATAAATATGTAAAAAGTCTTGTCCCATTTTACTTGATAAAAGAAAAAAAATAGCAAGGCAACCTGCTTGCCCCAAAAGTAATACTTTATATTGTTATTTACATTGAATATTGCCATTACCAAAGCATCATTCACTATTGGCATAAGGTTTTGATTATTCCTCATAAAAAACATTGAGATCTGTAGAAATATAAAACCTATATTTTAAATAATTTTTAATAATAAATACCCCTGTATAGTTTTTCTTCCAGTTATCACATTAAGGACATTATAGCACCATGGCTGCACACTAACAACTTTTTAGAATCCATAATTTTATAATAGAGATTAAATAAATTAAATAACAATGTCAGCAGTGTGGTATTGTGGGATGTTTGTGCTTTGTGAAGATGTATTGGAGTGATTGGTATAATAAAAAGCTGAATAGCCAACAGCAAGGCAGGAGAGATAGGTGGGACTGGACTGCCAGCATTGAGAGAATACTGGGAAAAGGCAAGGCAGAGTCACTAGTCAGACACAGAGGAAACAGAATGGGCAGTACAGAATAAAGATAACTAATTAACCTAAATAGATATAAAGTATGGTGGAAATGTTCTCTGTATGATGTAAATAAAGTAACTAGTTTGGCCTATGTAGAGCACTGTAGAAGTGGGTGGAGAATAAGAGAACAGGCAGGTAGGAGAAGGGTAGAGTTAGTCAGTCACCATCCGACCCTAGAAGGAGGAACATGTAAGAGATACAGGTGAGCCATGGGCTGGGACACATGGCAGGTAGATTAGTAGAAATGGGTTGATTTAAGATGAAAGAGTTAGCTAGTAATGTGCTTAAGACATGGGCCAAACAGTATAAAGTATATAAGTGTCTGATTAATTTCTGGGGACAAAAGCCACCTCGAACCAGGTCCCAAACCTCTGGGCCCAAACAGGCCCCAGAAAACATTCTACAACAATAAAGATTAAAAGATAAGAGTTAAGTTATAAGAATTAGTTAGAAACAATCCTAAGCTAAGGCTGAGCTTTAAAAATTATTAATATATTTCTGTGTCACTATTTGTGAGCTGGTAGCCCAAAAAGAAGTCCAGCATTCATTGAGTTCTGGAACCCGATTTGGGGTTATTATTTAACTTTCTGAACTCTCACTTCCCAAACACAAGACTTTCTGAGATGTCAACAAAAGAGGTGTTCTCATTGGAGAGATGATTTATTAGACTGATGTTCAGATAAACCTATGATTCCCAACCTTAAATACTAAACATTATTTATTCATCTTAAATATAACAGAGCATCAAATCATTAAATAAATGTCTTTTAAATTAATTGAATCTGAAAAGATTCTAAATAACTAAAGCTTCTTTCATTGGTTAAAATAGTTGAAACTAAGTACTTTAAACATTTTACATAGGACCTCAACTTAAAAAACTAATATTTCTCCAAATATATACATGAAATTCCCATTTTGTTTCTTTTGTTTCTATTTTAGTAAAAGGTTCTCATAAAAGTGATGAAGATCTTACAGTTTTATGATGTGATATAACCCTTAATGTCACTCCCTGGTGTACAGTATATACAGTGGTCTATAATAAATATGATTCTCTCCACATTCTGAAGACACCTGAAGCAAATGACAATATAGAACATATAAAGAGTAAAAGGGATTAATCTTACAGATGAGTGTCTAACCTTTCCTCCAGTAATGTTTCAGAATCCTCCATCTCTCCCTTATGTTTGTGTACCAGCAGATGGGAGACCAGTGCAGAAGAGGAGAACTTCACACAGATAGGATAACCATTGCCTGCTGCAGAATTATGCTCTTGTACATTTGTCATTCCTACTGGTTTAATAAAACACTGACTAGTCAGAAGGCAGACAGGAAGTATAGGTGGGGATACCAGACTAAGAAAACTCTGGGAAGACAAAGATGAAAGACAGATGTGAGCAGACACAGGAAAGAAAATGAGAACGCTGCCCTGAGAAAAGGTACCAAGCCACGTGGTTAAACAAGATAAAAATTATGGGTTAGTTTAAGAGTAATAATTAGCAAGTAATATGCCTGAGCGATAGGCCAAATAGTTTGTAATTAATATAAGCCTTTGTTTGATTATTTGGGTCTATAGGTCTGGACCTCGTGACTAGGCAATGCCAGAAACTTCTGACTACAAATGGAGCATGTACACCCACTGAGAAAGCTTTAAAGGGGTTCTAGAACACAGAAGTGAAGCAAAAAACAATTTTCAAATTGTGCCACTTAAGTGAGTCTTGGCATAGATTGGCTTGTAGGCTGGAACTACAAAATGTCAGGCTTGTGTGCAGCTTAAGGTTAAACAAGGCCAGTTCCCGAAGTTTCACAACAGCCTTGGTACAAGAAGGAGCTGCATATTATGAATTTAACATTTTATACTTTCAGACAGAAGGGAACAGAATCAAAGATGGCTTCCTGGTAGCTGCATTTTCATGGGAAGGCACTATTTGCTGGTGGCAAGCAGAAGCATGTCTCCATTAAGAGATGCTTCTTGAGACAACATTAGCAGCAAAAAGAAAAGTGCGGCTCTTTTAAGAGGTCCTGCTGCCAAACACATAAATGGAGTTTATGAGCAGCAGTGCTCTACTTGGAAGCAACTTGTACCCTAAAATTCCCCAGTTGGGATGGTAATTGTGGCTTCTGCTATGAACCTAAACTTTCTACAAAACTAGTCTAAGGAGCTGGGTGGAACCAGCCAGCCACATTACCAAGGTTTAGCAGATTAAAGGTGTGGTCAGAAAAAGATAAGAGATATTCAGACAAAAAAAATAATTTACAGTATGTTTAAAAATATACAAAGGTGGGTTCCGCTTCTGGGATCAGTGCTGTCTGCTGAGTAAGTCCCAGCGAACTTTGTAGCAGGCACAGATAAAGTCTGCCTGCCACCATACCCACAGCTGCTGCTGAGGGAATTTGCACAGCTACCCACCTTGACCTTGAACTGAACGAACAGATAACTACAGGGGTCCCTGAAGGTCAGACTCATACCCTGCCCAGAGGTGAGGAGAGGTCACCAGGCCCAAGCACCTATATCCCAGCCAGGGAGGGAGAGTTGAGCTCCCATTGGTTTCAGTTCCACTTCCGGGACCATGTGTTGCCTGTAGAGTAAGTCCCAGCGAACTCTGTACCCTGCACAGATAAAGTCTGCCTGTCACCAACCCACAGCTGCAGCTGAGGGAATTTGCACGGCTACCCACCTAGAACTCAAACTGAGTGAACAGATAACTTCTGGGGTCTCTGAAGGGAGGATTCAGACCCTGCCCAGAGAGGTGACAGGAGGCACACAAGCCTGAGTGCCACAACTGAACAGGAGCCATCTAATCGTGAACCACTGAAGCCATGGGCAAATGTCAGTGCAAAAAATTACATAATAATACAAAGAACAACATAGTAACTCCAGAAGAGAGTGGCTATCTTACAAATACAAGACCTTAACTGAGCAATGAAGAGGAAACAGAAGGAAGCAACACCAAAAATTCGTTTTTGATGATCATCGAAGATCTCAAAGAAGATATGAAAAATAGCCTTAAAGAAATAGAAGAAAATACAAACAAAAAATTGGAAGAGATGAACAAATCTATGAAAGAAACATGCCAGGAACTAAAAACTGAAATAAAAGCAGAAATGGAACCAATAAAAAAGGCACAAAATGAGGCAAAGATGGAAATAGAAAATCTGAAGAAAAAAGCTGGAACCAAAGATACAAGCATAACAAACAGAGTTCAAGAGATGAAAGATAGAATCTCTGAAGTGGAAGACTCAGTAGCTCAAATAGATATATCAGTCAAAGAAAATAGTAAAACTAAAAAAGCCATAACTCAAAATGTTAAGGAAATCTGGGACACCATGAAAAGACCTAATTTGAGAACAATAGGAATAGAAGAAGAAGAAGAATACCAGCTCAAAGGCACAGATAATGTTTTCAATAAAATCATAGAAGAAAACTTCCCTAACCTGAAGAAGGAAATGCCTATAAAGGTACAAGAAGCTTACAGAACACCAAATAGATATGACCCCCAAAAAACGTCAGCGTGCAACATTATAATCAAGCCACAAAACATGCGGAACAAAGAAAAAATTTTAAGAGCTGCAAAAGAAAAGGGCCAACTCACATATAAAGGCAGACCCATCAGAATAACGCCTGACTACTCAATGGAAATGATGAAAGCTAGAAGGGCTTGGTCAGAAGTTATACAGATGCTAAAAGAGCATGGACCCCCAGGAAATACAGAGAATTATCAGATCATATTTTGAAAATCTGTATTCCACAAAAATGGAAAACCTAGAAGAATTGGACAGCTCTCTGGACAGGTACCATCTACCATAATGAAATGAAGATCAGATAAATTATCTAAACAGGCCTATAACCCTTAAGGAAATTGAAGCTGTCATTAAAAACCTCCCCAAAAATAAAAGCCCTGGTCAAGATGGTTTCAGTGCCGAATTCTAACAGACATTCAAAGAAGAATTACTACTGTTACTCCGCAAACTATTTCACACAATAGAAACTGAAGGAATATTGCCAAATTCCTTTTATGAGGCCACAATCACCCTAATACCCAAGCCACTCAAAGACACAAGAAAGAAGAATTACAGACCAATACCACGACCGAGTAGGCTTCATCCCAAAAATGCAGGGATGATTTAACATATGAAAAACTGTAAATGTTATCCATCATATAAACAAACTAAAGGAACAAAACCACATGATCATATCCTTAGATGCTGAAAAAGCCTTTGACAAAATCCAACACTCCTTTATGATTAAAGCCCTGGAGAGATCAGGAATACAGGGAGAATACCTAAATATAATAAAGGCAATTTACAAGAAGCCGACAGCCAGTATCAAACTTAATGGAGAAAAACTCAAAGCAATCCCACTAAAGTCAGGAACTAGACAAGGATGTCCTCTCTCCCCTTAGATATATTCAAAATAGTTCTGGAAGTTTTAGCTAAAGCAATAAGGGAACGAAAAGAGATTAAGGGCATACAAATTGGAAAAGAAGAAGTGAAGCTATCTCTATTTGCAGATGATTTGATTGTATACATAAGGGACCCACAAAATTCTTCCAAGGAACTGCTACAGCTGATAAACACCTTCAGCAATGTAGCAGGATACAAGATAAACTCAAAGAAATCAGTAGCCCTTCTATACACTAGAGATAGAAGAGCTGAAAAAGAAATAAGGGAAACATTACCCTTCATAATAGCTGCAAATAGTATTAAATGCCTTGGAGTAACTATAGCCAAAGAAGTAACAGACCTATTTGACAAAAATTTTAAATCACTGAAGAAAGAAATTGAAGAGGTTATCAGAAAATGGAAAGCTCTCCCGTGTTCCTGGATTGGTAGGATCAACATAGTAAAAATGGCAATTCTACCAAAGGCAATCTACAGATTCAATGCACTGCCCATCAAAATCATAACACAATATTTTTTGGACCTTGAAAGAACAATACTCAATTTCATGTAGAATAACAGGAAATCCGGGATTGTCAAAACAATTTTACTCAACAAAAGAACCTCAGGAGGTATCACCATCCCTGACTTCAAGCTATACTATAGAGCTACAGTAATAAAAACAGCCTGGTGCTGGCATAAAAACAGACTTGTGAACCAATGGAATAGAATTGAGGATCCAGACATTAACCCAAAAACCTATGAACACCTGATCTTTGACAAAGAGGCCCAAAACATTCAATGGAAATAAGACAGTATATTTAAGAAATGGTGTTGGCATAGCTGGATTGAAGTGTGTTGAAAATTGCAAATAGATCTGAGCCTATCACCCTGCACAAAACTCAAATCCAAGTGGATCAAAAACGTCAACTTAAACCCAGCCACTTTGAACTTGATAGAAAAGAAAGTGGGAAATACACTTCTAAAAATTGGCACAGACAACCACTTCCTAAATATAACACCAGTGGCACAGGCACTAAGACCAACAATCAATAAGTGGGATCTCCTGAAGCTGGGAAGCTTCTGCAAAGCCAAGGACACTGTCAATAGGACAAAATGCCAGCCTACAGAATGGGAAAAGATTTTCACCAACCCTACAAGTGATAGAGGACTGATCTCTATTTATATAAAGAGCTCAAGAATCTAGAGCCTAAAATCTTGAATAACCCAATCAAAAAATGGGGTACAGATCTAAAAAGGGAATTCTCAGCAGAGGAACTATGAATGGCTGAAAGGCACATAAAAAAGTGCTCTTCATCTTTAGCCATCAGAGAAATGCAAATCAAAACAACTTTGAGATACCACCTCAAAGATACCAACCTGTTAGATTGGCTAAGATAAAAGACACAGATGACAGCCTATGTTGGAGAGGATGTGGAGCAAGGGAAACACTCCTCCATTGTTGGTGGGAGTATAAGCTTGTTCAGCCACTTTGGAATGCAATATGGCGGTTTCTCACAAAATTGAGAATCAATCTCCCCAAGGATCCAGCAATACCACTTCTGGGTGTATACCCTAAAGAGGCACATTCACACTCCAAAGGTATTAGCTCAACTATGTTCATAGCAGCATTATTTGTAATAGCAAGAACCTGGAAACAACCTAGATGTCCCTCAACTGAAGAATGGATTAACAAACTGTGGTATATCTACACAATGGAATACTACTTAGCAGTAAGAAAAAATGATATCCTAAAATTCGCAGGCAAATGGATGGATTTGGAGAATATCCTCCTGAGCGAGGTATCACAATCTCAGAAGGATAAGCAGGGGATGTACTCACTCATTAGTGGTCTCTAAACAAAGAAACAAGAAAAAAAAGCCAAGCATGCCCAAGCGGCAAACCATAAGCACTGAACATCTTGGGATCAGAAACACCCTGGACTGACTCTTCGGACCCCACTCCAACTATAGGAACACCTGACTCACTCTTGAGGGAGGGGGGACAAAACTGGATTTGCCAGGAGTGGAGACTGATCCAAGCATTATTGGGTCAATGGGACCATGGGACTGTCTGTTGCCTGCCCAGGGAGAGGATGGGGAGTTGTGAAGAAGGAAAATTACCTGATGTGGTGGGAGGGGAAAGGGACCTTGAATAAGGATGTACAGGGATGGAAAAAAATCAGAGGGTAAGCTGAACACAAAGTAAATATATGTGTACCAGTCTTATTTGCATTATCATTCTTGATAAGTTATGCTTATGATTTTTATCTTCTTTATAGTTATTGTTAACTTATCAGCATTTTAAATTCATTTTACTGGTTTTTTTGATAAATACAAAATAAATAAGAAAAGAAAAAAATATATACAAAAGCTTGAGAGAGAAAAGAGAAATGCCTTAAGAAAGAGAGTAAAAATTATAATAAGTAACAGAAAGATGAAATATTCACAGAGAATCTAGATACTATATGTTATTGTATTGCTTTTGAGGGTTTTTTTTTCTAGTGCAAAGAAAGTAGCCAGAGCTGCTGAAAGACATTTGTTTATAAATTTGCTGGATTGATCCAACTTATATATTTTGTAAATGCCTTGACTTCAAAATTGAACTCAAGAAATATATTACATTGAAGATGAGGTTTTCTTATAAATTTCCACATGAAATAGAGATTATAGTTTTATTCTGAGTTAACAAAAATAAACTGGGTTTGATCAAGGGAAATCCCTGAAAAAAACCTTGATGGAAACACATGGCCTACATAATCCAACATTTTAAAGCACTTTTGTTCCAGTTTTCTCTGAGTTCTGCATCCAGAACCACTTCAAAGAGACTAGCTGAGATGACTCTGCTTCACAGAATATTCCAGTTAGGACTTGGCTATAATCCTGAATTTTTTCATCCCTCCCCCCAAAAGAATGAATTATAAATGTTTCTCTTTGTTTAAAGTGTTGATTGCAAGTTAGATAATGGTGAGGGGGAAATGCTATACAAATAAGATTAAATTTGGTTTTCTTTAAAAAAAAAAAAAGGGGGAAAGGGGAAATGGTGTGGTATTATGCTCTTAAACATTGTAAATATTTTTCACTCCTATTGGTTTAATAACATGCTGATTAGTCAGAAGGCAGACAAAATGTATGAGTGGGTATACCTGACTAAGGAAACTCTGGGAAGAGGAAAAGGAGATACAGATGACAGCAGATGCAGAGGAAAGAAATGAGAATGCTGCTCTGACAAAATGTATCAAGCCACATGGCTAAACAAGATAAGAATCATGGGTTAGCTTATGAGTAAGAGTTAGGAAGCAATATGCCTGAGCCATAGGCCAAACAACTTGTAATTAACATAAGTCTTTGTGTGGTTACTTGGGACTAAGCAGCTGCAGGTCCAGACATTTGGTACTAGGCAAGACTAGAAACTTCTTACTAAAATTGCTTTGATGAGATTGCAATTTGATATCTTCTTGATTGCCCACCATTTTATCTAAAATTTTTTCAAATATACAAGATGTACCTCAAAACAGAGTAGTCATATTTTTAAGAGCAACAAGAAAAATTAAAATTATAAATTTCATTTAATCTGAATGTTGTCACTTGCTTTGTCTATGGAGCTTTAAATAATGTAAAAATTTTTGTAAAAATTATACACAGTTACATATTAGCAGCAAGAAGTCAGGATAATGCCTTAAAATAATTATGAAAATTTTAATCACCAAATTGTGAATATATCAGGCAGAATTTGAATGATTTTATTGATAAGAATTAATCATTTGTTAAAATTGAATTTTAAAATACAGCATTTGAGTTATAAGACAATGGAGTAGAAAAAGACTAAGCTTTTTGGACCTTGCTACATGAAACTGTTTTCTCAACATTAATTGTAGTTTCTTTTTTAAGAATTCACTATGATTATAACACACCACACATGTGGCTTCCCTGAACAATACCTGAGCTATAACTATTTGCTCATATTGATTAAAGCATAGAATATACATCCTTCCATAGAAGAAAAATACATCCCTCCATAAGCCCAAAAGGAACCCAAAGTGGTACCCATACAGATCCAATGGTGATAAATTTCCATGCCTCTAAATTCCCTTTATATCCATTTTTCCTTTATCTCTGCTAGATGAGGTCCAATGAAGTTCTCAAAATATTTTAAGTAAGGGTCTATTTTATTTTTCCAATACATTTTAGATAATGGTTTTTGTATATCATAATGAAATTACTACTAGAAAAAAAATACCATAAGAGAAGACAAGTTCACGCTATTTCTTTGTTTTAATAACAATTAATTTTTCTGTTGACTTGTGAAACACACCAAGAGCTGAAAACAGTCTCTGCATCCATTGCTCTGTCTAGCCATAATGGGTAGAACAAGCCAGTTCACAGGCTATTACAAGGGGAGCTTTCTTCAATCTATCTGCCAGATTTATCTTTCAATTAATTTACTTCTTTCAGATATGTTTTAAATAGACTGTATATTTAACTGTTTAATTTCATTTATTATAATTTCCCAATCACCTTTTTTTCTTCCTGACTTTGACTTACAATTCAAGTTCATCATAAATTTTCTCAACATTTGTAGCATAATTCACTTAAATTCTTTAATGTTTTTACCAACCTTACTCATCCTCATTGTATTCATATTTAGATACTGAGCCCTTCCTTGAAAAAAACTAAAGTATTAGGCCTCTATGTTGCTTGATCCAGGAAAGTTGATTAGAGTGGATGATATTTATTTCCACAAGCTATTTCTGTGATTGTTTTCTGGGCTTTGAGACTCGAGGCATTCTTGGAAATTACTGTGTAGATGAGGCTAGTCTTGACCTTACAACATTCCTCCTACTTTGCCCTCTTCAGTGCTGGTATTAAAGTTATGAACATCATGTCAGCTTTCCATGATCTAGTTTTCCTTAGGTATGTGCATCTCTAACTCTTACTTCTGGTTCAAGGGTATTCTTTCACAAGATTTTATGTTCTTACCTTTTAAACTTTGATCTTCAACTTCACTGTAATCTACCACATTACAGAATACATTGTGAATTATCTAATTGTCCATATAATTTCTAACATAAATATTAATACTTGAAGTTTAGCATGCTGAAGGACACTTGAAATCTCAGCACTCAGGAGGTAAAGGCAGGATGATCAGAAAGGAATTTTCATTCATTTTGAAAACCTGCAAACGGAAGAATTGAAATAAATGAGGCCTAGGAAGACAAACATCACTTTATTCACTCCTGTGTGAATATAAAAATATTTATTTATAGATGTTGAAACATTCATGATGGCTATCAGAAATACAGGAAGCATAGCTCTCTTATCAAAGAGAATAAGTAACAGTTTATTCTGGAATTAAATGTGAGTAGACTATGTTTTAGAACACGTTTAGATTATCCAATGTCCTAGTTAGCTTTTACTGTCAACTTGACACAGCCTAGAGTTAGCTAGCAGAGCAACTTTTCAGGAGATTGGTCTAAGAGTTGCAGAAATGTTGCAGGGTCCTGTCAAGTTCCCCTTGGAGGAGGTGGTGAATAGGTTCAGAGTCAACCACACAAACACCAGGAGAAAGGATGAAAGTAACAAGATCAATTTATTCAGGAGCAAGTCTTATATGGAGAATGGTCTGCTCTGCTGGCATCTGCTAGTATGGTATGTGATGTAGGATATCTGTCTGTATGCTGTTAAGATCATTTCTTAATAAAGGAACTGTCTTGGCTTATGGCAGGCACCCTAGAAGTAGGTGGGGAAATCGGAGCATAGATAGGGAAGGAGGGCAGAGTAAAGGAAGACATGATCCAGCTGCCTAAGAGGCAAGATGTAATGAAATAGGTAAGCCATGGGCCATGTGGAAAAACAGATTAATGGAAATGGGTTAAGATGCAAAAGCTAGCTAGCAATATGTTTGAGCCATAGGTTGAGTAGCGTGAAACTAATATAATTGTCTGAGTCATTTTTGAGGGCAGCATTGGGCAGGTTAGGGTTAGGGTTAGGGACTACTACTACTCTGAGTTAGGGTTAGGGACTACTACTCTGAGCCAGAAACTTCATATTACAGGCATGGTCATCTCTCATTGGTCCAAGTCATCTCTCATCAGGACTCTGCCTCTGTTGTCAAGGCCCTCATGTGGACCTAGGTTGGCTCTCAGGAAGTGCCCTATGGATATGCAGCTCATACAGGCCTAGACAGGTTTATACTGACTGGTCCTCAGAACTGTGTAGAGCCCTAGGTCCTAGTTACTTCACATCTATGGTCATGTCTGAGATTCCCTTAGTTACTATTATAAAGGCTCAGCCAACTATGTGTAGCACTATATAATAAACCTAGCCAAGCATGAGCAAGTAAGCCAGCAAACACTGTTTCTCCATGGTTTCTGCATCAAGTTCCTAGTTGAATTCCTGGCCAACATTCCTCGGCGGCAAACCTTAATTGATCAATATGCTGAAATAAACTCATCCTTTCCACAGTTTCTTTTGGCCAAAGTGTTTGTTACAGCAGAAGAAACTAGAGCAACAAATTCCATGTTTTAACATTGTAGACTTGTTGTGAATTTTATTATAGTACCACAACAAAGAAAGTCATAAATCAAGTCATTTTTCAAATATCTTCCTGGAAATAACTGGTCAGTGGATTATCACAAAGTGAGGAACTCTTTACAACAGCCCTTGGATTATTTCTAGTGACATTCTTAGCTTTTGGATTAATGGAAACTATGTACATACATTCCAACAGATTTATCTCATAGTCAGTATGTTATATTATGTTCAGAGATAAGATTTAAAGGCTATAAATGAAGATAAAAGTGTCCCAAGATAATTTTGCTTTGTATCTACAAATTCCAGCATCTCTACATCATTGAAATTGTAGCCAGTTGATGAGCCTTGAAGAGCATTCAGTGCATGGTATGACTACTTTTTAGAAACTTACATTCACCTTGATCAAAAGGACACATAAATTCAGAATGAATAAGTTCAAAGATTATTGTGTAAAACATGATTATAAATTTTTTTAGGATTTCGATCAAGATTTATTGATCTAATTCTTATTTTTCTAGTATCTTTTTTCTTTATTTTTGAGTAAAATCTCATTTTTTATCCATGTATCCCCTTGTTGAAATTCCCTTCCCCCTCTTGCCCTTCCTAGTCACTCTGTCTTCTCCCCATCTCCTTATCTCCTCCCCAGCAAAGGCAGGAGGTCCCAAGGTCCCAAGTTCAGCATCCACTACAGAGAAGTCCAATTTCCTGTCCTAATATCAAGACTGGGTCAGGTGTTCCTCTGGAGGGAATGGGCTCCAAGGTGCCAGTCCAAAGTGCTTCAGATCCCAGTCTGTTCAGTGGTTGTGGTTTGCAGCTTGAGTGTACTTTACTTTTTGTTTAAAGTCCACTAATGAGTGAGTACATCCCCTGCTTATCTTTCTGGGTTTGTGATACCTTGCTCAGGAGGATATTCTCCAAATCCATCCATTTGCCTGCAAATTTTAGGATATCATTTTTTTCTTACTGCTGAGTAGGACTCCATTGTGTATATGCACCACAGTTTGATTATAATTAAGAACGGTTTATTTTTGAAAATGCTAAAAGGGTATATATGTAGACTGCAAAATTAAACTTTGTGTATAGTATATATGTTAGTTCACCAAATTCACCCAGTCTATAAAACATATACTTTCAGGCATCATGCATTACATTTAAAATACTTAAAAGTGACAAAAAGTTAAAATATCTACTTGTTCTAAAATCTGATACTAATTATGGACAATTTTCTCCTCGGTCAAAGTAAAGCAATTCTATATCTAAATTTTGAAGGCATGCTTTTAGCTGCTACATCTTCACACATAATGAACATGGGTGATGGGTGGAGACCTGATATCTTTACTATTTTCATTAAAATTGATGTTTTCCTCAAAAATCTTCATTCCAATGTCATCTGAGCCACAATGATAGTCTTCTAATTTAACATCCTTCATCAAGATGACTTCAGGGGAATTTGAGTCCATTGCAAGATTCCACATCTTGAGACCTCTTTTCTGTTTCAGGCTATTTGATCACACTGTAAACCTTGAGATTTTATTATTTACTGCCAAACCTGTTTCTAGGTGATGTGTAGCTCAGGTCTAGTACACACCTTTAAGTCAAGAGCTTTCAGCTTAAATATTGTAAACAGAATGAAATAAAGTCAACCACAGTTCAAAAAGCAGATCAAGCAGTGGGCAAAGGGGAAAATCCAGTGAGGGGGGACCAGGAGGAAAGAGAGAGATATACAAGAAGTGGAAGGGAGGAACATTTTGTTGAAAGAGTTCCGTTTGGACTGTGTAGGAGAAAGATTTTTTGAGTTTTGTTTTATTGTTTTCTGGGAGATCCTCAAAAGAGGAAGGTCAGCCAGCTGCCTTCTCTATCTCTCTGATCTAGCAGGATTCATGCCAGGGTCTGGCTCCTGAGTCTTTATTGGTAAAAATCAAACCTTTGAGATTTAGTCAAAAACAAATGGTTTCTTCCTTTTCTCTTGCTTCTACCTGGAAGTGGGAGGAAGACGTGGGAAAATAGTGACAGTTTCAGCAGTCCTTTAAGATTGAGAGTCTGTGGAGCATTGTCTTTTTGTGGAAGTCCCTCTGATTTCATGAGTCTTCACTTGTGTAGAAGTAAAATGTGGACTTTTTCTGTTTGTTTACATTTCTAAAATAATATGTTTTCAAAAACTTTTTAATTTTTTATTAGTTTATTTTCATATGATACTAATGAGGCTTTTTAACCTGGTATATAAGCAAATCTGTACTAATTTTGGACTGTTCAGTTCTAAATGTGTATATGTAGATTTTCAGCCATTCTTGAAGTGTCTTGGCCTTATTTATACAAACAGCAAGGTTTTATTATCATAATTTTGCTGACTTAGATGAACCATTGATTTAAATTTCTAAACTTAGAGCTTACAGCAGTTTCAGCAAAAAACAACAGAAATTCAACTCATAATCATTTATATATAATAAAACTTCACACCTCTTTTGTTATAAAAATGATTCCATGATTGTATATTTTTATAAAGTAATAATCAATATAAAGAACCAAAGTTTCCATCTTGACTTTACTACCACTCTAATTTAAAGAAAAAAGATCACTTTTTAATTTCAGACTCTCTACCTTCTGTTAGAAAAGTATTTACACACACACAATTAATTAATTAATTAATTAATTAACAAATAGATCCATAAGATGGCTCATAGGAATAGACAACTGGTTAGCTTTAGGAGAGTTATTTGGACCAAAGAATTTCACGGGTGCTGCTATATATTTCACTTAACACCAAATCATGATGGATATATTAGGCCATTCCTTAAAAACATATGGGATAAAAATTAATTCAGTTGGTGACAACTAAAATCACTCTGTCAGTATGGTATATGGTTCTTTTGCAGTTAATATGTGGTCTGAATCCTGCTAATTCAGCTTTGTGCTGAAATACCCTGCAACTCTGCAACTTTTCCACTGAGGGTTATACCATGTGTTGATAATTCTTGGTTAATCAGGAATTATGCTGAGGTTTGTAATATGTTAATTGTTTAATTCTCTCACCACTTCTTTATTTACTAATTAGCACTCTTCTATAAAGCTCTTCTCACACAATGAATGTTCCATAATGTCAAAGATAAATTTCACTAGTCAGGGTTAAATAAACATGGGAAACATATTCATGACATTCTAATAGGAAAATGGAGCTCAAGACTTAACGAGACAGACATAGTTATGAGACCCAGAACCCCTGAAGTTTCCAGAGGAAATAATTGGACACATGCTTAGAAATAGAAACCAAAATAAAAACAGATTATTGAGAAAATGAAGCAATTCCAGAGTGAGCTAGTGAAGAGATGGCCAAGCACAACTTCAAAGCTCTGAATCTTGAAACCACCCCCTCCAAGGTAATTTACAGGACACCATCTCTCCCCTACTCTACTGTGATGTCCCACCTTTGTCAGCCCCATTCTCCTGCTGCATGGTGAAACAGGAAGTAGGAAGATAGAAGGTGCTGAGATGAGTCAGTGGAACCTGAAGATGAGAAATGAGGTCCACTGATGTAGTGAATTTATCTCTGTTCACTACTTTACACTTGTAGAAATAAGCTTGAAAGATTTTTATCTCAGAATAGGAGAGTAAGAATTTAGTGTGGAGAAGTTTTCCAAAATAATATATTAAGAGGCCTAATGTCAGAAAAAAATTACCTATTTTTTAACTTGGTGATATGTAAGGAGTTAAGATAATGTTAATCGTACTAACCTGTGTTTTCTTTTATGCACCATACATAGCTTTCAACTCAAGTCTGCATCTTGGTTCAACATGGCTGCTGGAATTCCAGCCATTGTGATAATTTCGCAGGCAACAGTAAGCAGAAAGGGGAAAGCAATGTGTAGTAGGTTCCTGTCCCTTATGGAGTATTAGACTCACTTGAAAATGTCTAAAGTGCAATGACTACCCTAGCTATATGAAAAAGTGAGAAATACGGTGATTCAGTATCTAACATTGGAAAGTCAGATCTCTTTTGCTATGTTTAAAAGTGAGAGTGGCCATTGAGAAGGGGAAGAAGGAATCAGACACACTGGAGAATATGCCGAATGTTCCACAAAATAAAAGCATTACAATAATTAAACTCAAAATTTTTCCAGATCTAGCATGCTTCATATTTTGTCCTATTATGACTACATCATAAATTTATGATCTATAATTGTTACTAGTAGATAAATCTAAAAAGTATACAAACTTCATATTTGGTATTAAATTATATTTAATATGATTAACACTCTCTAAGAACACATATATAGTACATGCAAAGTACCACTTATTCATTGCAAATTTGGAATTCACCTATTCAGAAAAAAAACACTATTAAAAGACATAAACTAGCCAGGCAGTGTGATGCATGCCTTTAATTTTAGCACTCAGAAGGCATATGAACCTAAATCTTTGTGAGTTTAAGGTCTGCTTCATCTTTAGAGCAAGTCAACAAGGGCTATACAGTGAAAACCTGTCTCAAAAAAAAAATCACTTAAAATATATCAGAATGTAAAAACATTTTTGATGTTTCAGTCATGAGCCCTATTTTTTCCCATCATCTAGTTTAGTAACACCTAGTTTTGATGCTTTACAAGTGAAGAAATTCATTTTAGAATCATAGTAGAAAGAGTTCTCAGTGAATGACTTGCAGGCATTATCCATCTTGACCCACGTGTAATCAGAACTGAACTTTCCAGAGCAGACCTGCCCCATGTGTGTAAGGGTGCTGGTAAACATCAGACACTGCCATAAAAACCCACACCTTTCCCCATATATTGCAAAACAAATTGGAAGAAAATTTCAGAACTCAAAACATATTTCTAGTTATAATGGCCAAAACCTTCAACTGAAGTTAGAATTGTAAGTTTTCACTTGGTACATTTAGTTGGTCCTCATTTACAATTAGAGTGGAGGCAGATTTTGGCAATTTCTAAATAGCCTATATGCATCTCAATGAAAAGATAAAGCACACATGTTTTCATAATCATCTCTGTCCAGGTTTGCTCTTTACTCTTATCTGACAACATTAGTGACACATCATAGACATAGGCCATACTCACCATGCTTTATTTTATTCCTAAAGAACACTTAGTCTAAAGTTTAAAAAAATATGTTTGCCTAAATAAAAATTGCTTTTATAGTTTCAACCAATCTGTTCAACTTAATTATTTTTTCAGTGTATAAATTAAAGAAAATTTTGATCATGCCTAATTATTAAAGATTTTATTAATACATATAATGTACTGTACCAAAATTTGTATCTCATCATCGCTTATTAAATAAAATATTCTTAAGATAACTGTAAACAAATGAGTATGAGAATGGATACTATAACTAATATGCAAATTCCACATAAGTCTAGTTGAAGATTCTGATGCATAGACAATAATTAAAAATCACTTACTAGATAACTTATTATTTATGTCTAGAGTAATGTACAATGAAAGAGTTTGATTTTAGATATTTGAAAAAGTACTTTAATTTAGAAAGAAAAATTCCACTTCTTAAAATGAGCATACTAAACCAATGTACTTTAATAATTCTCTTTTTAAAAGCTTCACCCACATCAATATGGAAGGCCATGCTTCCACACTGTGTCTCATGAAAGCAATTGTCCATAATAATGAACAAGAATAATTGCCAATTACCTTAGGCTAAGAGGAAAATCAGGCGACTCCGATCTGAAAACAAAACTTTAAACTATCAAAATTTGTTTTTTCCTTTGAAAATTAAAAAGATCCTTTATAGAGACCAAGATCAATAATAGAAAAAATTTACTTTTAGAATTTTCTTGAGCAACTAAATCTAAATAGAACTTAGTTACAAGAGCAGAAAGGTCTTCCTTTTTATTGTTATTTATTCCTGGTATATAAGGACATTGTCATATAATATGTAATATTCTTTGATCATATACCTTGGATGGGCAGTTTTTAACCTAGTCAGTGTGAATTCTGTCACGTATTGAACATTTCTCTTCTTTTTCAGTTTATAATAAAAACTCTTTATTTTTTTTATATTTTTTATTATTATTATGAACAAAGAAGTCACACTTTCTATCCTTGTATATCCTTATTCAAGGTCCCTTCCCCCTCCCACCATATCAGGTCATTCTCTCGTCTCCACAACTCCCCATCCCCTCCCTGGGCAGGCAGCAGACAGTCCCATGGTCCCACTGACCCAATATTGCTTAGTTCAGTCTCCACTCCTGGCAGATCCAGTTTTCTCCCCCCAACCTCAAGACTGAGTCAGGTGTTCCTCTAGGGGGAGTGGGATCCAAGGAGTCAGTCCAGGATGTTTTCTGATCCCAAGATGTTCAGTGGTTGTGGTTTGCAGCTTGGGCATGCTTTGTTTTTTTTCTTGTTTGCTTGTTTGTTTGTTTGTTTGTTTGTTTAGAGTCCACTAATGAGTGAGTACATCTCCGGCTTATCTTTCTGGGTTTGTGATACCTCACTCAGGAGGATATTCTCCAAATCCATTCATTTGCCTGCAATTCTTAAGTGAACTTGGAATCACAGCCTTAGCTTGTTTTTCTGATTGAAAAAAGAGATTGTCTGATTCCTCATCTCTGACAGAACAGCAACAATTAACAACAGCATTCACTGGATCAGAACCAGGACATTTCTCAGCTGCTGGGAGGAGTGGAGGGTGGTGGTCACTTCCAGAACAGCGAGTGATCTCACCCAGCAGGTGCCACTCATGACTCACTTTGCTTTCTTGAAGTGTTCCTGTTGTACATGTGACTTTCTCATATTCTGTCAACAGCTAACAGTAATTATATCATTAGTAAAAGTTACTGTTGGGACACAAAGTCTGCTATTTGTTCAAACCCTTCCTTTACTTAAATCTACTATATGCTTTACTTAAATCTACTATATTTCATTGTAAAGATGAAAAAAATTCAGCAAAACAGGAATTACAAACCAGGTCTATCTCAAGACAAAATGTATACCCTACCAATTCTGTGACACTGTTGGCCATTTTTAAAAACAACCAAACACCAGACATGGAAAGGTTTTTTTTTTTTTAAATGAACAAACAAACAAAACAAACAAAATACTATAGTTTAATAGAATTTGTAATGTGGCTGTCTAGTTGTAGTTTTCCAGACTATAGACTTAATATAATCAAGGAAGTCTTTCCAACAGCTAGCTGAGACCTAGAAGCCTATGGCAATCTTCCACTGCTAGCGAAATACCAGAAAACTGTCTGAAACTATTGATGCCAAGAACTTTCGAATAAAAAAAAGATAATCTTCTGTGTAGCCCAGGGCTATGCAAGTTTTTATCAGGTGAATGTACCAAGGGTAATATATATTATAAACTGACAAATCATTTTTCTGGAACTATGCTTTGCAATAATTCTTCCCCTCATTCCTTGTAATAATACCTTGGAGAGCCAGAAGTAGCAGAGTTTAAATAATGTGGAGATGTGAGTAATCGAGGAAAATATGTGATACATTTCAGTCAAATGTATGAGTTTCATTTTGTCAGAAATGAACCCAACAAGCTGTAACTCTATGTGGTGTTGGAATAATAAATATTTGGGCTTTATTTGTAGAGAGTGACTTAAAGTCCATGCCTGAACAAACACAAATAATGCTTACTCCACAGGCTTTACTTCTGAATTCCCTTGGTTCTTGTGACTTTCAAGTGAAGAAAATCATTTGCATTCACCTGGGTCTAAAGAGCACAGAAGAGTTTGTCAACTGCTTGTAGCAAATGAAACTCCAGTAAAGAATGACCCTATTAGTCTATATATTGTAAATCAGCCAGTTCACAGGACTTCCCAAGATTGAGTACAGGTTCAAAACAAGACTGGAGATGAAGTCAGTGATGAACTCTAACAGTCACCAGCATAAGAAAGAGCCAGCATCAAGCATTAAACAAAAATGAATACATACATATATGTCATGTTAACATATAGTGCTTGGTGTACAGGGCAGATAAAGCTTTATGCTTTGCAAAATGTTTCAGATACACTATCTCATTATCTTCTATAGCAGTCTGTTGAAGGCTCCCTGAGGAGACTATCATTCTGCTTCCTTTATCACAAGAGAAATAAACTCAGACCAGAGAATCTCATTTCCATATTCTTTTTTTTCCTCCTCCTCCTTCTTTTTTAACAGTAGTAGTGAAATCATATCCCCTGGCAGAACAGGAGCTCAGTTTATAGTTCTTCTTTAACAAACATATTCCGACCTTTTGACCAAAGTATAACTTAAGAGACTTAGGTGTTTTCCTAAAGTTTTGGTGCCTTAACACATTGAAAGGTATGCACTGTCCTGTCACTAGTAGCTGATTAACTTGTCCAGGTTTGGGGTAGACAAAATGGCATCACAGTAAGAAAGATGAACTAATTTGACAATAAACCCCTTCCTGTAGCTCTTTCCTCCCTTCAATACCTCTCTCTCCCGCTTCCCCATGGAGAATCACTAAGAAGACCCCAATAAGATTATTAAATCCTGATGCTTAGAAATTAATATAACCAAATGCAACCAGAATCCTTACAGCAAGCCTCAAATATAGCTTTAAAAAAAAAAAGTCCCTCGATGACTCAAATGTAAAGATAATACTGCAAAAGACAGACATAAGAAAGACACATCTGAAAAATGTAAATAGTGATATCTAAGATAAGTTTCCCTGTAGAATTATTCAATTTAAGAAGGAGAATGGTAGTACTCTAGCAAAACTATTTTAGATAAAACTATTCACTTTGGGACTAGCATATGCTACAGTCATTGAACACAATTATTTTAGAAAACAATAGAAGTATATAACAAAAAAGAACAATGGGCACAATTATATGGTCATGATTATAATACCATGAATTATACATATAAAAGATTTAAAATCAGATAATATGTAAATTTATAGATTAATATGTGTATCATTCTTCACTAACTAGACTGAAGTTGTAAATGTCTATATAATTATAACAGGAAATAAAATCATAACCTAATGAGCAAAATTAGAGATCATAGGTATGCTATAGTGGTCACTGTAACATATGTGCAGTGCGAAAATTCAGTGAACTGAGACTCCACCTATCACTGTGAGGAAATGCTTACGCCTGTTCTTTCCCCACAGTAAACCCAGGAAGTCATCTGAGAGTAAACTTAATTATGATTATATCCAGACATGCTTTAAGCTGTTTGCTGCCTGGGTTGTAACTAAACCACACAGCTCATGGGGCAAAGCATCTAAGACTGCAGTGAGAACCACAAATTAAAGTGACATTGACAATGACTGCTCTATCAGCATCTGATCATGCTGGTCTTTGCTTGTTGTTGTTGTTAAACCGAAGATTAAACCCAGGTCTCTCATATGCTGGGCAAGTGCTCCACCACTAATCAGCAAATCCAATGAGTGAAGCAGGTGTGCTGAGATAAAGAAAAGGTTGCATTGAAGGGACAAGCCAAATCACAAAGAGCATCCCAAAATCAAATACCAGCATTTTGCAGTTCTTGTGGGGACCAGCATGCACTGGTGAGTCAACATTGATTGGATGATATAGGTAGCATTGTCTAAATGAATTTAGTCATCTGTGTGAAAAATCCACTCACTTTACAAAGACCAAAATGTTTGCAAATTTTCTTTTGATTGGATTCATGGAGGCTGCTCCCTACTAACTGGCAGTCTAAGAAATAACTAAAGCTCTTCCCATGCAAAATCTTGTAGCATATTTTCTATATGAGGACAAATACACATCTCAAGTCTGGCCAGTTATTGATCTCAGTGTCAAAGAGCCCAGTCAGAATGCTGTAGTCAGAGAGTTATGAATCATCCTGTCAGTTGTTGTTTTTCTTAACAGGATGCTAAGGGCTACTTGTAGATGTTGCAAATGTAAAAAGCAATGTGGTCTGCAGTTCATACTGGAAATGGTTAATCATTGTTATACACAGGTTTTTTTCCTGCTGTAGATCCTGCAGCAATAGGATTTTATTTGTCCCTTCTTTAAGATGCTGTGAAAAATGTAAAGCTGGATACTGAAAACTAATGTACATAATAACATGCTTTTCTGAGACAAGTACATTACTTAAAACAATCCAAAAATAATTAAAAGTATAATATTTTATTTATGTCACTGAAATTACAAATTGTATGTTCTTTAGAGAGGTACCATATGGTTATTTCTGCACACTAGGTCCAGACCCAACAATGTCTGCTGCCTTATTCTTTAGAGGGCTAATGGATAAACATCACTAAAGGAAAATTTTTAGACAACCTGTTTTTAGAAAGTTTGACTCTTACTATCCCTTTTAAAATCTCACCATTCAAAACATGGTAAAGAAAAGCAATGACAAGCCCTGACTGTTCTTCACTTGCAGGCAGCATAAGAAGACTATAACTGGGTGGCTTTCTGGCTTACACAGCGTGTGAATGAGATCAGAAAGGATGTATACCAAAAATCCTGTTGTTCCATCAGCTGCACCAAAATGAAAGACTAACAGTAGGATTTAGATAGAATAAAGTCAAGTTCACGTTGTAGTTCACAGTAGGCATCATCCTTTAGTTCTGAGAAACATCTATTCCCCTGGATTTGGTAGAATGTATTTTCTGACAGTTAAGAACAATTGTGTCTATGTGAAAAAAGTATGGTACCCTGCCCTTATTGGTTCAGGCCTCTTGAGTGTGGTTGCTCTGAGTGTAACACAGCAGGAAGTGACCTGAGCTATTCAAGGATACTAGGAATGAAGCAAAGAGGAAAACCAGGAGGCATTGTTGGGATAAAACAGAATATGCTTGATGTTGAGTAAATGCAACACATAAAAAGAGCAAGACCAAGAAAGCACAGCCCTGATCAGGCAAAGCTCAAGAGTATTCACAGTGCTTAAAATTAACAAGATACCTGAAGAAGGATCAAGTTTTCAAGTGTCCACAGAAATCTGCAGACTGGCAAATCTTATGAGAAGAGGAAGTTGGTAGGTATTAACTAGTTTCCTTGGAATTATTTATGAGAAGAAAAAAAAAAAAAAAACCCTGCCATTCCCAAAACCTGCTCGTTGGTAACATCCCTCCTGTGTTGTCTGGTTTCTACTGTGAAGTGCAAAATGTGCCAGGCTCTCAAGTGGGCACCAAGGGAAACAGCTACCACTGTGCAAACCATATGCCCACAGCACTTTGAATCCTGTAATATTCGCTATGAACATTACTATCATCATTACTGGCCTCGGGACTTGGCAATAAAATGGTTTTCTAATGTCTTCTAAAGAGGTCAGAAAAGAAAATTCTATTTCCAACAATTCATACTCTGTGTGGCCTCTGTGAAACAGGGTAGAAGTTGAACCTTGTATTTCATGTGCCTGGTATTTCAGCCAGTGTTTCTTGTTTTTAGCCAAGGACTCAGATTAAAAGACTCATTCAAGTCAGTTTCTCAAACAAGTAGGACCTCCAACAGTGGCCTTAGGTAAAAACCATGCAGCTGTCTACTTGAAGATTGCTGGGTCTCAAGGAAACCAACATTCTGCATCCACCATGTTCCCAGAGTCCTGTGTTGCCTTCAAGCCCACCGTGACTACTCCCTCTGAAGACCATTGTTTATAAATATAAAGAATAAACAAAGATATTAGCTGTCTTCTTTGGAGTTTTAGCAGTTGTTGGACTGTGTTTGGCTTTCTTTTTTTGTGCCTAGTGATGAAGCACCTTAGAAAGGTGGCTTTTCAAAGCACCTAACACTCTGGGCAAGGGTTCCTTCCCATATAGAAACATGGAGCTGCCCAGTCAAAACACATCAGTGCCTGGAGAATCCAAAGGCAAACTGTTTCCTAGAATCCAATCTGAAATTCATACTACCAGTTTCGTGGTCCCTAAGTGATGGTGAAAGTATCTCATTATTTGACATATTACGAAAGAGTGCTAATGGGCCAGAAGAGGCAGTTACTACTGAGATCCATATGACCTCAGACACCACAACTCTCCTAGGGATCTGTCTAATGTTTCCTTGAGACATAAAATAATAAAAATAATAGGCTGTGTTGAAGCCTATAGAGAACTTGTTGTGTGTTTGTTTCTTTATGGAAAATAAAATAAATAAATTGGGTCTGTGAAATAAATACATAGTGCACTTTGACCTCTGAGGTAACACAGACCAGTATGGCATGAAAAGGGAATTGCTACCTACTTGTTAGTGTTACTGTGCTTGAGTTAGTGTTACATCTTTTGCTATAATGATGCAGGCTGTCACCAATCTCTGGAAGATAGAAAGTAATGTGTTGGGAGAGTTCAATTTAAATAAATATGAGACCATGACAGCCCCAACATGTTCAATCATTAGTATGTGTCATGATGTTCCAGAAACTCAAACTTGCATCTTCTTATTTAGCAGCTGATTCTCAAAATGTTTTGTAATATATGCTCAATGATACCATTTTAAACTAAAATTATTTCTAAAGAAATACTAATTACTAATTACTTTGAAATTTCTGGTATGTTTTCAAATGATCTTTTTCACCATCCTCATTCTATAGTTTAAGAGCACTAAAAATTGATGTGTTTAGACAGCAATGTGACTCAGCAGGTAAAGTGCTTACCTCCAAGCATAATGACCAGAGGTCAATACTCAGGATGCAGAAGGAAGAAGCATGGGAGAAGGAGAAAACCAATTTCTGCATGTTGTCTTCTGACTTCACACACACACACACATACACACACACAAATAAGTAAATAATGTACTGTTTAAAAATTGGGGATCAGAGGGCTAGAGAGATGGCTCAGCAGGTAAGAGAATTCAATGTTCTTCCAGAAGACCCAAATTTTAATCCCAACACCTATGTTAATCTCAACAAAGAACCCAAGTCTTTCTTCTGAGCTTTGTGAGGGTATGCTTGCTATATCTTTCTAGCTCTGTGTGTGTGTGTGTGTGTGTGTGTGTGTGTGTGTGTGTTTCTATGTCTCTGTCTCTCCCTTTCACACACACACACACACACACACACACACAGATATCCACACAAAATATGGCATACACTCACAAACATAACAGTTACATGAGTTCTGTAAGATATTTCTGGCCTGTCTGGCCTGTGGTCCAGACCCTCAGACCCACAGTCCAACAGAAACACACAGATGCTTATATTAATTTTACATTGATCAGCCTATGACTCAATCATATAACTTGCTAACTCTTTACTCTTAAATTAACCCATTACTTTACTTTGTTCAGCCATGTGGCTCAGTACCTTTTCTCAGAGCAGCATTTTAACTTCTTTCCTCTGTGTCTGCTGCTCATCATGGTGTCTCTCTGTCATCTCTGCTATGCTCTTCCTGTTCCCAGAGTTTTCTTAGTCTGGTAGCCCCACCAACACTTCCTGTCTGCCTTCAGCCAATCAGCGCTTTTATTAAACCAGTACACAGGACAATTATTTACAATGAAACATAATTTCACTATATATGCATAAAATTAAAAATTAAAAAAATATATCACAAACATTTTTTACTATATAAAAGGTATATTTATATTGAAATTTCTTTAAAAAGATACAGCATTGAGGATATCTTAAATAGAGAAACTTGATAAACACATCTTCAAATTTAACAATAGTTGTAGTTAGTTTGTTCTTATGTAGGCATATTAAATAATGAAAATAACTGTTCTTTGAGTCTCTTCTCTAAAATGCACAGAACATATAAATAAAACCTAATGCACCTCAAACCAGATTAGGGTCAGCTACAGATGAAGAAAGCACACTAGGTCACAGCTAATGCCCACAGATGCACTATGGCCACCACAGTGGCTGCGTCTTTAAATATGGGCCTATCCTATCAGCTTTATGTAAACACTCCTCCCAGAGGCCAGTCTCATTCACAAACTTCCCTGGAGAATAACCCTGAGGCACAGGAAAGCATACAGAAAGCAGAGACAAAGCTTATCATTTAATTTCAGACCTAAGAATAAATTGTCTTATTTCAAGCCCAGCTCTCTGGGTTCTTTTGTATTTGCAAAGTGAAGATGACATTTGTCAAAATGGGTAACCTCATCTCTGGGTTACTGCATCAATTGCTGAATGAAAAGAAATCTAATGATCACTGCAGAATGTTTAATGGCTGACATCTCTAAGAAGTAACCTGATTGTGTCTATAAATGCTGCCAGAGAAAGCCAAGAGCTAATGCTGTGCTCACACAGCCAATGGAAGAGGATCAGGGGAAAGCTTAGGAAAGAAAACTACAGTTACTTTAGGAAATGCAGAAGTGTCTGAAGAACAAAATAATCATCACAGACCTCTCTGTTTCCTTGCTGATATCTCAAGATTTGCTTTGCTCTGTGAATACAGATCCTTTAATTATAGTTGTTGAATACATCTCTATAATAATCTTCACTTTTCTACTGTGAGGATTCTTAACCATCCTCAGAATATTAGCACTGAACATTATGTTCACCTGTGGAACTCATTCATCATTCCCTTGGTATTATTGACTTTGTTTCTGATTTTTCACTATTGAGATATGGTGATGAGTGAATTTATATGTCTTGGCTATATCTCTGTATTCTAGCAATATCTTCAAAAACCATAGATAGAAATTAATAGAAGAGTGATGTATCTTTTGAATGGCCTGATACATACTGATAGACTGCTTTTCTAAAAAGTTGTATCATGTTATACATGTTATTTGTCATTTCTGGTCAATCTCAGCGAATTTTAAGCCTTCTAACATTAAGCTTCCCATAAGAGAACATAATGATATATCAATAGAGGCCTCAGCATCCTTATAACAGAGTTCTAGGCACATTTTCAATTACTTCACTAAAGGGCAATTTCTAACAATTTTTTTGTTTATTTTTAAGTTAAAAAAAACTCAAACAGGATTTCTCTGTGTTTCCCTATCTGTCCTGGAACTAGTACTGCAAACCAGGCTGCCTTTCAACTCAGAGATTCCCCCTGTCTCCAGAGTGCTGGGATTAAAAATGTGTGCTGCCATGGCCTGGCTAGTTATTTTTTTAAAAACTAAAAATATAATTACATCATTTCTTCCTCCCTTTCATCCCTTCTATCTCTCCTATGCATCCCAATTTGCTCTCTCTCAAATTGTTATTTTATTGTTGTTTTATATGCACATACATGTGCACATGCACATACACATAGAGACTTCTCATCTTGTATAATGTTATTTATATGTTTTTTTCAGGACTGACGACTTAATATTGGATAAACATTAAATAAGTAATTGCAAAGGCAAATTCTGCTTATCTCTGCAAAATTTTCAATGTAGAAACTGTTGTGTGACTGATATTCAATAAACATTTGTTAATGTAATAAGTGAGATTCTTATTCTACAGAACATGAATGTAGATATGTCCAGCCAAAGCAGGTTCACAAGCAGTAAATTAACCCATGCATCTATATCATGTGATTACTAGCCATCTACCAGGAGACATTGTAATTCCAACTTAAGAGAAAAGTTTATTGAAGTTCCAGGATAGTTTTAAATGCATAAGAAGGTAGTAATGATAATGAATTGTGAATTCTTAGTTGTTTCAGCAAAAAGTGGCAGGCCAACAAGACACAAATAAATTATAGGTGTTCAGAACTCCTTAAATGCTCAGGTCCCAGCACCAACACAGTGAAAGGGTCAACAGTCCCCTGATCACCTTAAAACACCCATGATGTCTAGAAAGAACTCATGTGATCCAACTAACATGATAAGTTCTGCCAAAGGAATATATCTAAGGAAGTAAGATTAGACTTACATTTGAAAGTAATAGAAAGAGTATTAAATTTAGATATAATCCTTATTTCTAAATGGAAGGGGTAGTGCTTATGTTAAAGAAAAAGTAATTATGTAGTGAGAACCAATGGTATGTCAGGTATGAAAATCTGATGATGATCACTGCCTAGAAAGTAAAAGGTACATTACTAACCTTGTATTGTGTAATGACCCCCAAACTGTCATGTACACTAGTACCATCTCAGGGAACAGCTAGAAGGTGTCTGCCATGTTCTTTGTGCAGTATTTGTGACGGAGAAGCTGATGTTTGCCCTAATTTTCTGGCAATGGTTACAGGCCCCCAGACCCAATCTGAGATTCATATAGTTCCCTCAATAAATGATAGCAAGAAGAGGAGAGCCCTGTTTGGGTTCAGATATGACAGCATTTTTGTTATCCCATGGAGTGCCCAATGGAAAGCCTTTGAATTCAAAAGTTCTCAGTCATAACCTAGACTCAATTTGGTGTTTCAGAATTATTTCTCAATTAATAAAAGAAGGGCTATGAGATTTATATTGCAATTCTAATCAACAGAGACTTATGCTGAATTATCTCTTAAACAGAATTAAGTGATCATCCACATCTTTCCCTTTCTTATTCCATAAGAAAAATATTTTTAAAGCAAAAAAGGGAGCTCAGCTCTCGTTTGGTTGAACCTTTTCATCATGCAGATAACTCAATTGTTAGTCAGTTTGCAAGTTCTTAAGATGCTTCAGTGGTCCCCCCACACAACCAGGGCCCAATACCCACAATTGGAGAAGACTGAAACTCTTTTCTCCTTCAGTCACTGTCCCTCTGAATTAACCACTTGTGCCATGATCACTTCACAGTTATGATGAGTATAACAGACAGTATCTTCTCAAGACTGGCGCCGTCATTTATGCTTTAATTATTTATTAAATACTCTAACTCTCTAAACAAAGGTATTATATTTATGGATTCCTGGCAATCACTTTGAAGTGTTTTTTTTTTAATTGGATTGAATTTCTTTTCCAATGTGCTCATCCCTACTACGTTCTCTCTCCTCACTCTTAGCTTGTAATTATTGAAAATACTTATCCTATTAGTAATGATGTTTATAGGATAGTTCTTGTAGTCTGGATGATGATTGTGCACTGTGGTATTAGAGGAATTGGGTATTTTGCATAGGTTAACATATATTCATGTGTATAGAGATATAGACACTTTTTCTCAAAGCTTTATTAGACTCACTTTAAGTAATGGCATTTCATGCTTTGTCTGAGTTAATCTCTTCCTACCCTGATTTCCTGTCTCTCTGTCCCCAAGATCCATCCCTCCTTTCTTCCTCCATAGTCCCCCTCCACTCTCATAGCATGATTATATATTTCATTAAAGTCTTTCATACCCTTTCTCAGATGTGTCTACCACTGATTTTCTAACAAAATTAAAAATCAAACCATTTGCTTCAGAAAAAAAAATTACTTTGAGAAAGAATAATAACAGGGTAGACTATAGTCATCACCTGAAAATTTTATAATGATGATCTTTATGCTCCTTTAGTCAAATTCAAAAGAAATGTGACTTTTAGATCACATGGACTAGACAAAGGGACTTCACTCAACCACCAGAATGAAGCCAGCAGTAAAGACACCCCTGCAGCTGCTTCTGTTTCAATTAATGCAAAAGCTGATATAAAAGTCAGAGAGAGACCAAAGAGGGAGTGGTCAGACCACAGCCTCTGACACTTCTCACACCTCCTGTTTTATAATGTGGGGAAACACTACAATTGAAAACTAATTGCTCAAAAATGTCTAGACCAAAAAAAAGACTTTTTGACCCAGAGGTTCAACACATCCCTGGCATTTATATTGAAACCAACACTGCCATCTGAGAGAGAAGAAATCCATTTCAGTAATAACAGAATATGATAATGATGGTATCAACCCTTTGTGAGAGCATCTCAGCACAACCTTTTCACATTTTTTCCTAGTCCTCACACTGAGAAAAATAAGCTGAAAAGCAGAAGCAATCTTATCTATATCTTAGAATTAAAGGGAGACTGAGGATCCCAGCGCTCTCTGGGGCAGGGGCAGGTGGACGCTGTCCCTGATCACTTCCACGACTCCTGCTGAGGGAAACCCCGCCACGACCTCGAACTGAGAGAACCAACTGTAGGAGTCTCTGAAAGACAGAATCAGACCCTGACCAGAAAGGTGACAGGAGGCATACAAACCCGAGTGCCACAACTGACCAGGACCCATCTA